>NIJG01000161.1:6573215-6590861 GCA_002201625.1 Euglossa dilemma
AAAAAAAGCGGGACAAACGCCGGAAACGATACGACGAAGATCCACGCGTGTTCGCGGTATTTTATCGCGAATTTGCGAGCTGGCGCGAGCACGGGCAACTCCGCCTGCGGTTTCCGCGAATTAGCGATTTTCTCGCGCGCGCCACTTTCCCTCGGAGCCGGGTAAATTATTCGGAAAGGATCGGTCTCGATTTCGTTCGGTGTCGCTCGTCGACCGTGCGCGGAATTATTCCGGCCGCGTTGCGAAAAATATATTCCCCGCGGCTGCGGCGCGACCCGGTGATACAAGAAAAAGGAGCGAACAGATAGTTTCACAGGCGAGCTGGCGCCCGATTGAAATACGTGCCCCGAGAATCTGTCGCGGACGTGCGTCCGTCGGGCATTCCAAGATTTTACAAAGTAGCTGCCGGCTTTTACGTAAACGCCGCGACTCGGTTAGACGAACTTGCCGATACTCGCTTCCGGCGAACCGGAAGCTCGCGCGGGACGAAGAAGCTCGTCGCCTCGCAGGCGTTCGCGCGGTAATTATCCAGGGAGAAGTTTCGTCGGTGCGAAACTTCAGTTGCGACGAGTTTCTGCAAGATTTCCGGGACATGGGAATAGATCGTACATAATATAACGAAAGATATACACTTAACTCTTTGCAACTGAGTTTAACTGATCACTCGACCATGATCGTACTTTCTCGGGGTTTCGCGTGCATGGAATTCGGAAAATCCCTAATGCGATTAAACCTTCGTTCGAGTGGGAATTCTTAGCTAACAATAAGAGCCCTTCTATTCGGAGACTTTCTAGAGTAATAATAAAAAAGAAAATAGGAGAATACCTAACACAGAATAGAAGAAACAGAAGAACGCGAAGATCCAAAGATCCCACGCGTCTCCTAACTTGAAAAAGTTGAACATAAGACAAGAATGAAACGTAACAAACGCGATCAAACGAGAAGCAACCGATTCCGATCCGATATTCCTATACAGGGAAGCTGTGCTGCTCGTAGCTCGGTAACACGTTGACTGCCAGACGCATTTTTGATGGTTTGGAGACTTTCTAGAGAAATAATAAAAAAGAAAATAGTAGAATACCTAACACAGAATAAAAGAAACAGAAGAAAGCAAAGCTCCATAGATCCCACGCGTCTCGTAACTTGAAAAAGTTGAACACAAGACCAGAATGAAACGTAACAAACGCGATCAAACGAGAAGGGACCGATTCCGATACGATATTCCTATACAGGAAACCTATGCTGCTCAGGGCTCGTTAGCACATTTTCGATGGTTTGCCCAAGGCGTCAAATTTTCATTATGCAATGCATATTATGCTGAAATATTATTTACAGCAGATAAAATAAGTTATAAAGTCATGTTTGAAGCAATTTTCGTGGCAGCGGTCACCAGTGACCCCGCTTTCGCTGGAATGCAATTAAATTATAAGTATCGTCATTTGTTTAACCCCTTGAGCGCTATGATTTCTTTCTTTCTTATGATTTGTTTAATTTTCTGATTATGAATGTGTCATACACCGTCAACAAGATCCATACTGCGCGAAAAATTATTCAGTCCTCGGTGATCATCAGTGTCAGTCGCGCGCTCAATTCAGCACTCAAAGGGTTAAATTATATATATTTCCATGAATCTGGGCGCGCCGGTCACCGGTGACCCCCACGGCAGCCAACGTGTTAAAAATTCACCGATTTTTCCGGGAACTCGTGGCAAATCGTCGGGAAATCCCAGGACGAGTATCGTTTCTCGACGTTAATCCTCTTTCCTCTAAGGAATCCGCGAAAGGACGACGTTTGCCGGGACAAAAGTGTCGAGTGGATCGCGTGTGCCGGTGTTTCGCCGTTATTCGTCACAATGACGTGACAGTTGGGTGGCCTGTTCTCCTTGGAGAAAATGAGAATGCGCCCTGCAGACGCGGAGAAGACGCGACAAAGCTGGCCGACAGACGTTTGACGCGAGCAGCCGGCGGTGTGACTGGAAGAAAAACTTCAAAAAGAATCGATAGACCCCGGCGCAGAGAGAGAGACCCCTTTTCTCCGGCGTATCCTCTTCCTGCGAGAGGACGCCGGCCTCGAAGACGTGTCGGACCTTCTGATATCGGGGATAATGGAGGCGTCGTCGAAATGAAAGCGTTTTCGTGCAGACCGGTTCGTTTGTTGCGAGTATGCGACTGGTTTTGAGACGTTCTTTAAGGGATTCGCTGTCGTGACGCATGCTGGGAGCCGGATGGAGAGGTAGCCTTTCATCTGTCGAGAGTTTGGCTCGTGTGTATGTATTTTTGATACTGCTGGATATTCAGCAGAAGAGCACAATTCCACGGGTCCGCGCTGAAGCTGACAGGGCAAACGTCCTTTCTCCGACTCTCGATAGAAAAATTCTCCATTCGGCATTGTCGCTTTGCATCCCTCTATTATTACTCGATCCGACGAATCTTTTAACGTCCCTCTTTTATTTCATTCTTCCTCGAGATTTACGTGCAACCTGTTTCACAGTGCGATTGATCGCTCGAGAGACGCTTTGACCATCGCGGAATATCGACTCGCCGCGAATCCGGATAGCGTTGGATATTTTTTTTTTTTTTACAAATAATAACGAACGCCTTGTTATTTATATTATCACCCGCGGGAAAGGGAAATCATCTGTGTTGCATAATGAATTAGTAGCTGAAACGCGTACAGCTCGACGAATTGATCGTCCGTTCGTAAACGCGAACCCATTGAAACTTAGAATTAATAATGGATGAGCGTAAAATACATCGCGTGTTATATTTTCCGCGGTCCGGTGTTATAAATTCAGCTATGTACCGCGTTGTTCATTTTAATGTAGATTCCAATTGGGCATGAATGGAAAGTCGGATGAAATACGACCGGTGGCGAACGTGTTAAGGGAGAAGTTTTTTCGCGGTGATTTAGGGGAAGATGGGTAGAGATCGCCGAGGTCGCTAACTGTTAGTTGTATTGATATTAAAGAGAGTTACGTTGAAATACAGGACTTCCAAATCTCGCTCGCGTGGTCGGCCCCTTTATCCGAGAAACTACTGCCCGATAGCCCAGTGAAATTCTCCTGCCAACGTGTTATAACGTATATCGCGAATTTATCGTAGGTCTATACACGCTCATAGACGCTTTACCGAATAATGGCCGTACTTCGTATACCAACTCACTCGTTAACCTAATCGTAATTTGACAATTAGAAAACTAATTCAACGATAAATACGATATACCGTTACATTTGTCGAAGATACGGACCCTGGTGGCGCTAGTGATTTAAACGGTAACTCATTTACTTGTGAAAGGATCAATTGTCCCTAAATAAAGAATTTATGTTCGATAGTTATTGAATGGTCATTTATCCATGGTAAATCTAACGCGAAACATCCATCTGATCGCAAAAATTCGTCACAATAACGGCCCAAAAGGAAAATAAAAAAAAAATAAGAAAGGAAAAACTCACGAAGATCGATCAAAACCCATTTGCGAATATTAGTTTACCCGGTGTTGGACGTATTTTCCAAAGGAAGCTTCGAACGTCGAAGGAAAGAAAAAGCACAGGGATACAATCGATAGAGTCCGAGCTGAAGTTTGAAAATGGTCACTTAACCATGATATTCTTACTGTAAATTATCTTCTAACGTAAATCAATCATCTGATCGCAAAAATTCGTCACAAATCCAGCCTACAATGAAAATAAAAAAAATATAAAAGGAAAGGTGTTCGTCGTGTTTTCCAAAGCAAGCTTCGAACGTCGAAGAAGAGAAAAAGCACAGGAATACAGTCGATAAAGCCCAAGTCGACAAATTTGAAAATGGTACATCGGTGGTAAATGGTACATCAATGGTACAAAAACCATGGTACATCGACTGTAAATTACACAAACCATTCGTCTGATCGCAAAAATTCGTCGCAAAAGCAACCCACAAGGAAAATAAAAAAAAATAAGAAAAGAAAGGCTCGCAAAGCTCGATCAAAACCCATTTACGAATATTAGCTTACCCGGTGTTGGTCGTATTTTCCAAAGCAAGCTTCGAACGTCGAAGTAAAGAAAAAGCATGGGGATACAGTCGATAAAGCCCGAGTCGAGGTAACGGTGGGCCGGTTTCCTGCGACTGCCACATATCCACGCGGCTGTCTCGTGACAGGAGGACGACGTAGTCGTGCTTCCGGTTCGTATACGGCCGTCGAGCCCCGAGTTACGAGCTATTTATCTACGTATTTTTATTCCGCCGGGAAAGGCGATATTAAATTGCTTCTTTCGCGGCGGTTCCCCGACCAGCATCCGCTGGAACTCGGCTGACTAGCAAACCTTCCTCTCCCTATTTCTTCCCGGTACCCCCATGCGTGGCCACGTTATTTCATACTGGAACACCATGAACAACGACCATGTGTGCGTTCGAGAGAAATAAGAACTGGAAGCTCGGTTTCGGATAATAAATATGGCAGGACGTGGGAATTTGGCGGTAAACGCAGGCTGGTTACTCCGGGTCGTTCGATTCGGTTCGATTTGATTCGATGGAAAAAAGGTCGGAAATTCCTTTTCTCCCCCGATTTCTCCTCTTTCTCCTTTTTTGCCGAACGGTCTGAGTTGCACGGTTTATCGCGGTTTTATCGCGTGGTTTATTGGAGAGAAGGTGTGGTGCGAGTCGTTGCGAAAGATCGGGTAGATGATGGTATTCGTTCCTGGGATCGTTTATGTTCGAACAGCATCGCGGGAATTATTTAAAAAAGAAAGATTCTTAATTTTTCGTATTTTAGAAAGTTTTACAAAATATGCACGCTTCGAAGATTATATCATCGCTCACGTAAAATTAGTTTAACCCTTTGCGGTCCGAATTATATTTCAATTTTGTTACCAGTAGCTTCTAATGTTTCTAAATTTATTATTTGGAATTTATTTCGACTAAAAAATAGGGCTATTTAAATAAATAAAAGAAGAAAGAAATTCGATTAAAAATCAGATGTATTTACACTATTGTTATACTTTGTAATTTTCAAGTGTAAATCTCTTGAAATAATTTCCAATGTCGAGTCACACTCGACATAGGACCGCAAAGGGTTAAATTTCGTGGATAAGAAAGAGACTACAGAAAGAGAGACCGAATGAAAATTTCAAAGAAATAATTCCACGTTCCATCCTAAATCGATGACAAAATGGCTGCTATAATAGCTACACGCAGGCAGCTTACCCTGAATGACGTACAATGGTGCAATCTCCAGTGACTGGACCGATCGTTCGTTCAAACTAAATTGAAATTTGAAAGTTTAAAACGGGTAATTCGATTTTATCCGAACTCGAAGGCCGGACCGGGTTGGAAATGGCCAACGGTTCACAATGGCGGCGATAGTTCCACGCAGGTGAGATTAGCCGAAATCTCGTTCTCCGAAATCTTGGAGAAGAGCGGAGAAGAGGATGGTCCGGCGAATCGGCCGACCATTCGCTCCGGCTAAATTGAAAATTTCACGCCTGACGGTGCGTCTGGCGCGGGATTTCATCGACAGATGCCGAGGATTTTGCATAACCTCTCGCGCGGATCGAGACGAAAATATCGGGGGTATCGCGTTATTTCCATCCCCACCAGGCCGTTGAAATCCGCGTGCAACCGGCTTTTGTTTTCGATCCGAGCGACTGTTGACTGCTTCCGGTCGCCTAAAGCCGCTTTCATCGGAGGCTCTCCGACCGCTCTCCGAGAGGAATTTGCGATACGATCGCATTAGCACGATATGGAAGATGAAATTGTTCCACTTTTTACTCGATCTAGATTGTCCACGAATAATCGGTATTTGTCCGCTTTAGTTACGACATAATTGATAATTGTCTCGAACGATCTTTGTAATCGACTTTAGGCTTCCTCGATGAATAACTTGCGAATGAATTCGTGAAATAAGAAACTGATCCAAGAGAATTCACTGTGATCTGGTACTCGAGAAATTTATTAACTCGCGATCTTTAGGTTACTGGGAAAAATTTACTAAGATAAATTGCGAGGAATTAAAAATTTTACAATTTTTCCTTATAATTTTTACGTGAGTTTCAATATAATTAATTTTGTTACGTCAACGACGTCACGAATGATAGCCAAAAGGATAATTATCTCTGCGATTTTAATATCTGAAGGTGAAGGAACGTGAGGTTTAAATAAATACACCGTGATTGCTGGGCAGGACTTTATTTTGTGTGCGGGAAGTGGAGGCCGATGCGGAAAATTCGAAGTTCACTATTTTGGGAAAGATCCGTGATGTTCTGCAGGTGCAAACGAACTGTCCTGCTTTTCCTTCCCAATTCGACGTTGAGGTCGATTATTTCGACGTCCGCGAGTCATGGGGCCTTGGTTGTAAAGACATAAACCAGGTCCCCATTGACCTGAAGACCTCGACGTCGCGAAGGAGAGAAAAAACCCGAAAACCCTTTGCTTTCCGCATCTGCCGTGTGTCCCTACGTATCTATATCGATTTTTGCTTTGCGTTTGCATCTTCCAAGAACAAATCGTTATAAATTCCACCTTCTCTTCATCTAGTTAACACTAGATTTACGGGACCCGTCGATTTGACGGATAGGTTGCTTCAATTATCAATATTAACAGATTTAATTAACTTATATTAAGTCTGTTAATATTGCGATTGTTTTCAAATTAAACCCATCGTTTGTTTTTTAAAGAAAATATGTGGTTTCCTTTACCCTAAATCTGACCGGTGTCCGTAGAAATAGGTATACAAAAAACCCCCGTAAATCTAGTGTTAAAAATTCCAGAAAACGAACCTCGGCGAGGAGCGAAATCTTTAACTCTTTCGAAGTTTAACCACTTGCACTGGCCAAAAATTCACCGAGTGTACCAGAACGGTCCAGTGTAACTCTCTGGGAGACGTCACACAGTGTTTGATGCCTCAGAGAAATCGGAGAAAGATTTATATTTTCTAAACTAATTTATTGTCGTCCTTAGACCTTTTATAGTTTTTTGAAGGGAACATAGAGCAACAATTTTTGTTTCTGTAACAATCGCATGACGACGTACATACCACGTCGTTGGCGATTCTGTGTCAAACGCATTACGAAGTGCGTGACACGTTTTTCCAGCGCAAGTGGTTAATTTTGCATAAAAAACAAGACAATGGAACGAAACTGCCTTCACTTCTTACATATTCGATGTACATCCGTTCCACGTGTATTTATATCATCGGTAATAATTAAATTGAGAAATAATCTGTGACGTTGCGAATCAGCCGTAAGGTTCTTTCGTTCGAGGAAATTATTTCGTGCTGCTCGCTGGTATAAACAGTAAGCAATTCCGGGAGTCGAAAGAAGATTTTGTTTTTCACGGTTTTTAACGCACGACCCGTAATATATGACGAGCATCCGGCGAGGGCGGTCGTTCCATGGAACAAAAAGCTGGCAGCGAAACGGGGACGATGGGAACACGGTTGAAAAATGATATTTCTCGCGTGGTGAGGGCGAAATCGCGTGAAATCGAACAACGAATTAAATGATACGATGCGCGATACAGCCGAAGGGCGGCCGAGGGGAGGGTGAAAAGTTGTACAGCTTGTAAAGCTATTTCAGAGGGATTATTTGGAACGTGGCGTTTCACAGGCCGCGTCAAATACTAGAGATTAACGTCACTCGCTGACGTATTACTTTACTTTCACGATGTAATTCACAGCTTCATCCGTAAACGCCGTAAATCAAGCAACGGCCGTGTAATTAAAGCGGTCCGCCGTCGAAGTTTTCCAACGAAGCCGATGGGAAATCGACTTCTAGTTATGGCAGAGATCGCGTCTCGAGTTAATGGTTACGGCCTCGAGTAGCCATTTAACACATTGTTGTCGGGACACGTAAAAATACGTTTTTCTCAAATTGTGAATAGAGCACGGGCTCTAGTTGTATGTTTTTTATAGATGCGTGGCAGAAAGAGGGAAATAAAGTTACGGTTACTAATGTTTGTTGTTGGCCTTTCTCATACATAATACATATTACGAAATATTTCAGTTTTAGCTAACTTCCTTTTTAATTTTTCTCTTTTTTCCGGTAAATAACTTTATATTCTACTCATTTATACGAAAAGTGCCCTTATTTTTTATAATAACGATGAAGAATACATTCTAAGACAAGAAAATAAAAGTTTGATAAAGAAATTCAATGCCTCTTTAAATTTATAGTAATTTCTTTGTAACAAAAAAGTCACGCATATTTTTTTTTAAAATTGCCCGTTCCAGCTATAATGCTTCAATACAAAACGCCCGATCACAATGTGTTTATATCGATTTAATGCAGTAGGGAAAATTGCGATCGTGTTTCGTCTGATTCGTCACTTCGAGAATTTGGAATATCTTGCTCCTTTTTTATCGAAATTTCGACCGTGTTACAGGTGCGAGATTCGTGGTTACATCTCAAGGGGATCTGCACATCAAAGCAGCGAGACCGGAAGACGGAAGAGCCACCTACTCGTGCTTAACTTTCCACGCGTTGACCGGTGAACGAAGAAGAAGCAAGCAAGCAAAACTAACAGTCACAGGTTACTGCCACTAAAAACAAAAAGAAATAATCGTTGAACCTTCCCGCGATTCCTTTCATTCGAATCTATAACGAAATTGAATTAAATTCTCCTCGATATCGACAATTAAAATTATTGAAATTAATTTTTATTAACTTTATAGTTATTAGAAACTATAGTTAAAATTTATAATTATTAATAGTTATTAAAGTCTATTCGAATTCGCATTTGCTACGATATTCTTTACTTTTTAACACGTTGACTACCAGACGCATTTTCGATTTGCCACCAACTTTTCATTATACGATTTATACTATGCTGAAATATTATTTGCAGCAGATAAAATGAGTTATAAAATCATGCTTGAAGCAATTTTCGTGGCAGGAATCACCAGTGACCCCGTGGCGCTGGAATGCAATTAAATTATAAGTATTGTCATTTCTTTAAATTGTATATATTTCCATCAATCTGGGCGCGCCGGTCACCGGTGACCCCCACGGCAGCCAACGTGTTAATATTTCTTTACTATTCCGAATTCTTTATGTTCCACCGAAGGATTAACAAAATTCAAATTCAATTTTGTCGAATTTCAATGTCGCATAAGGATAATATATACGGGGTGTTTAATTTTCAGAACCAACGGAATTCATGGCGCCACGATTGATGCAGAGATCTCAGATCGCCATCTCGGCGGAAAGCGGCTCGGACGTTCATCTAACTTGCTCAGCCCAGGGGAGCCCACCCCCGCAATTTACTTGGTATCGCGATGTTAACGGTTGGTTCAATTAGGGGATTGTTTACCGTGTAATCTAAATGTACACCGCATAATCTAACACCGCGTCGTGTCACTCTCTCGAGTAATTATTACCCCGGTAATTGCCTCTGAAAAATGGATCCCACGCGAGTGAAACTTGCGATCGTCCTTTTATCTCTCGACTCGGTGTAACTCGCGATCGTCCTTTTATCTTTCGACTCGGTGTAACTTGCGATCGTCCTTTTACCTCTCGACTCAGTAAAATTTGCGATCGTCCTTTTATTTCTCGACTCGGTGTAACTCGCGATCGTCCTTTTATCTCTCGACTCAGTGCAACTCGCGATCGTCCTTTTATCTCTCGACTCAGTAGAACTGGCGATCGTCGTTTTACCTCTCTACTCGGTGTAACTTGCGATCGTCCTTTTATCTCTCGACTTAGTGTAACTCGCGATCGTCCTTTTATCTCTCGACTTAGTGAAACTTGCGATCGTCCTTTTATCTCTCGACTCAGTAGAACTTACGATCGTCCTTTTATCTCTCGACTCGGTGTAACTCGCGATCGTCCTTTTATCTCTCGACTCGGTGTAACTCGCGATCGTCCTTTTATTTCTCGACTCGGTGTAACTCGCGATCGTCCCTTTTATCTCTCGACTCGGTGTAACTTGCGATCAGGATCGAACTGTCGATATGATTCCGCCCTTATTTCCTCCCCGTTCTTCATCGTTCGTGGAAACGCGAAAACAGGGTGACCAGGCGATACATCACGCAGCAGCGTGAGTATGGTATCAAGCAGCGGGTGTGCTGTTTGTTGCAGGCCATTCGGTACCAGTCGAGTCATTTGGCCGAATTCAGCTGTGGGGTGATTTGATGCAAATTCGCCGCGTGGACGCTCAGGACGCAGGAAGGTACATTTGTCTGGCTAGCAATCAGGTCGGCAAGCAGCGAGCGGAAACACACCTGTCGGTCACTTCAAAACTTAACGCGCGGATACAGCCCCGTGTTCAGGTAGAGGATTTACTCTTGTTCCCGTGTAACTTCCCATGGAAATCACGCTGTTCGTGCTTCTTAACACTTTGCCGGCTGCTATCACGTACGCGTGACTTTTTTTTCTCCTGCGGTGATGAAACACATTGTTGCAGAGCAATGTTTGACAAATAGGGAACTGTGGTTTCAACTGTTTTACCTTCCCGATTTACTAGATTGTGTTCTATTGAAATCTTTAAACACTTTGCTTATGTTGCGAACGATTGCATAAATACCACCGTTGGAGAGCAATAGAACTTGCGTGAATCTCGCCGGCGGCAGCGCAATGGCGATTCGAAAAATGTGCGGCAGGCAAAGTGTTAACTCCTCGCGTCGCAGTCTTGCGAATTTATACGCAAACGATGACACTTAAGATGATATTTCCTTTTTCTTCCTTTCTTCTCGTTTTTCTTCCTTTTTCTTCCTTTTTCTTCCTTTTTCTTCATTTTCCAGAGCGGAGCTAGTGACGTGGAAACTTGTAGTTTCGTTCTGTGAACAATTGTTTGGTATTACGGAATTTGGTTTTAATATTATTTTATATATTTTGAATTAATGCCATTGTCAATCGACGTAAAGAAATTTCGAGCCTCTATTCGAGTACAATTATGACAACTTATGCCAGTTCGTAAATTAAGCTTGGCAAGGATTCGCTAGGACTCGATTATGCTAACTCTCCGGATAGAAAATTCAATCGCTGCGACTTCTGAGCCATAAAGTCCAATTATAATCGGCCCCCGTGTTCCACAATAGCTGGGTACTTATCATAAGTGGCAGCTATGGCTCTGGAGCCGTTACTGTTAACTTTTACGACCACCACTCGGAATCGCGGAATTATCATAAGGATCGAACCATTCGATCCGACACGTTCTTTCGTCAGAGACACGTGTACCTCGACGACGTGATGATAGCGAGTTAAATGGCTCAATTTCCGTATTAAAGTATTTGTAAAGTATTTGTAAAGTATTTATAATTAGAAAAATGAAGGAAATGATATTTGGAAGATCCATGATCATCCTCATACACGGTGTGAGTTAAAAATATCTCGACGTTTATTATTTCGAATCGTTTCTCGACAAAAATAACAAAGACAACGAATTCTTATTAACCAAAGTCCTCTTGATCTAGCAAACAATGATTACGCTAATCTGTGCATTAGGAAAATTTAAACGAATTCTTATTAACCAAAGTCCTCTTGATCTATCAAACAACGATTACGCTAATCTGTGCGTTAGGAAAATTTAAACGAGCCAAGGACCCGATCCTCGAGTTACCTTAAACACCCGACCATTATCCGAGGAAGATCTATCCGGGTGATTAAGAAGATCAAGAGGCCTCCCGATACGAGACTCTGACAAACAGCGAGCCACTTAGCCAATACCTCGAATCCGGGTGTCTACCTCAACGATTCCTTCATCCCTAACCTCAACAGACATCCATCGGCTATTTCCGCGGCTTTGAACCAACTTCTCCTATATCACCGTTCAAAGATGAAACCGTCGGTTCGAAAATATCCTCGGCTACGCTGCGCTGTGCACGGGGTATCGATTAAATTTCGCGAACTAGGGAAAAAGAGGAAAGAAAAAGCCGCAACCGGTTCGGCGTCCATCCAAGCGGATGGACAGTCGTTGCGTCAAAGGGGGATGGCCGTGCAGCTGCGTAAATCGCGGCACGGGCATTAACTTTCGAGCACGAATCGTTAACCGTTTCCCGGTATTTACAGATCATCAATTCCGGGGAGTCGGCCACTATGAATTGCACGGTGGAGGGTTATCCGGTCGAGAGCGTCGAGTGGTTGCACGACGGTGTGCCGGTATTGACCGCGCAGGACACGAGGATCAGATTGCTGGTTCCTCTGGTGCTCGTGATAGGCTCGGTGGGCCGAAAGGACAAGGGGATGTATCAGTGCCTGGTCAGAAGCGACAAGGAGAACGCACAGGCCACCGCGGAATTGAAGCTCGGAGGTATATCTCGATGGATCTCTAATCGAAGTCACAATGGTTTCTGTCTTTGCTGAATCGACTAGTTACCTCGCGAGTCCTGGCTCCGAGAGGTGTTCCAAGGTTGTTCGACTCGATCATATCTCGGGATCCTTCGCCGAGGTGATCGGGATGACTGGTATTATTGCTGTTTCTGAAACGTATAGCTATTAGGTCGTCCCATAAATTCGTACCGGTTTTTACTTTTACCATTTAAAATTATATTTGTTCTACGACTTCTTTCTATTTCATTGACAAAGACGTTAATCATCGATTAGTTTATAAAATGCGAAGTAATGCGACCTAATACCTTGAACAAAACTATTTACCTCTTCGTGTATGATACTCGTTATAATTACTCACCATAAGTCGGTTGACAGTTCCATCGTGAATGTTCCAGGCTTTCTGAGAATCATCAAAGCGTTGAGATGCCTTTATAATCTTATTTCTCTGGAAGAAGCGATAATGCGAATAAGAGCAAAGATAAAAACTTATAACCAAAGAAGACAGTATAGAGATCTTATTTAATACTTAATTTGCTTCATCAGATACCGTACCAGAGTTGCAATACACGTTCATCGAGCAAGCGCTGAAACCTGGACCTACGGTATCCTTGAGATGCTCTGCAACAGGATCTCCGCCGCCATCGTTCACTTGGTTGCTGGACGGAGAGCCTCTAAGCGAAATCGCCTCTGGACACAGGTGGGCATCTAGATCCCATCGATCAATATTCCACTTCTTAACCAAGCACAATGCCTGATACAGGTACGCAATAGGACAGTACGTCGATCAGTCTGGAGACGTGATCAGTCATTTGAACATATCGACAGCCGGAGCCGAAGATGGCGGCCTCTACGCCTGTGTCGCGGCCAACACCCTGGCCACGGTCGAGCACAAAGCTAGACTGAACATTTATGGTAATTCGAATCATCACTTGCCTGTAACATTGGGTCACACTCGTAACGAGAATTACAGCTCGAACACGGTGAAGGCAGCTAACGATTGTAACAGGGTTTAATCCCACTCGCTGTAAAATCAACTTCAGTTCTTAAGTCTATACGCATCGAATCGATAAACAAGTTAGTAACGAATCGGATAAATATATCGAAGCGAGTGAATCGAGGTAAATTAAAGCGATTAATCCTTTAAATGAAGTGTAAATATTCATGAATATTCAGGATAAACACACCGCTGAATTGTTAAAGTGGAACAATGAAATTCGAAGAACGTTACTCCACGTATATATGGATATTAATTTCTAGTTCAAAACTTGATACAGTGGAAATTTAAATATAGTTTCCTTTTTTTACATTTACATTCTTGGTGTACTCATTCGTTGATGTACGAACTCTATAAAGGGAAGACGGAAATCTATCCACTATCGATTTAGACGTCCTAATGAAACTTTGAGGATAAACCTCAAACAACGTTAATCTGTCGCTAATTATAGGAAGAGGATAATAATTAGGCTAGTGGTCAAGCGAAATGTGTCGGAAGGCACTTCACGTCGATTAATAATTTCAGGCTCGCCGTACATCCGATCGATAGGACCGGTCCGTGCGATAGCCGGTGTCGATACCATCATATCTTGTCCTTATTCCGGTTATCCTATCACGTCGGTTGAGTGGTCTCGTGGAGGAGCCGCGCTTCCTCTCAACATAAGGTACGACGTCGACAACGAGGGCCATCTTAACATCGCCAACGTGGATCCAAATGACGCTGGCACTTATACCTGCATGGTACGAGCAAGATCTGGTGAAACGGCAAGCAGAGACATCCGGTTGACTGTCAGCAGTGAGTATTTCTTAATATTTTGCAATATTTCGTTATAATATTATTATAATATATATTATTACGATATATAATACTAACCACTGACTCTTGATCGTTGACCGTTGGTTACCCTCTTCGCATCTGTTACGTAAAGCGTTACTTGCAAATAAAAAAAGATGTGGAAGTATACTTATAACGCTTTATATATTCTTACAATGGTACAACCGAATACAGAGATTGCAAGTTACTTGTAGCTGGCAGGTCTCAAGACTGTCACCTGTGCCTCGAGAACAGTTATTTATATTGGGCCTTATCGTATCGGTAGAGGTCCTGGAATCTGTCGATGAGATAGGTCGTGTTCGGTGAGATGGGTCGTGTTTCAATCTTATTATTGATAGTCTTCGATGAAATGGGTCTTGTTCCAATCTCATCGGTAGAAGTTCTGGAATCTGTCGATGAGATGGGTCGTGTTTCAATCTTATTATTGATAGTCTTTCGATGAAATGGGTCTTGTTCCAATCTCATCGGTAGAAATTCTGGAATCTTCCGATGAGATGGGTCGTGTTTTAAATGGGGCTGATATTGAGGGTCCTCACACACCACTCATCAGACCCAATGAAGATCCGGTCGGTCCAAGAGAAACCTGCAGAAGAACCTGTAAGAGATCAGGCGATCCTTATATAGTCGCATAGTGACACCATGCGCCAAAAGACGGCAAAAAGTAATTTTAAAAAGTTTGATTTTTAAAAAAATTTGTTTTCCAAGTGTTAATTCTAATTAATCAATTATAAATAGTTAATTATAGTTAATTAGAACTATGTAGCATTATATAGTACCATATGAATAAATATAAATATTACAACGTTGCAAAAGTAATCTACCGTTGCAATGTTACGAAGTAATGATTGATACTGCGGATTATTGTTCTTGAATATATATTTCGTTGATTGCAGCAATTGAAACATCAGAAAATATTCCACCGTGTGTTATCGGTATGTTCGGTTCGGCATCTACTTGAAGTTGCTTGTGATCGGACATAGGCGTTGTATCGCGGGAAAATTAACCCCTTTGACGAGTATTACTCGTGATGAGAATTTTGGGCCAAACCTGAATATCACGGGTCCTACTCGTAATCATTTAGGCGCGAATGACGAATTATTAGACTTATTTTTTACTGTGCTCGACGAATATTTGTGGGACATGCAAGATACGGAAACAAATCTTGTTTATATCACGTTTCGAGTTCCGACGCTCTGTCTTCCTCACTTTGGGCCCCTTTCTCGACCAATCGGGCGACACAACGGCCCAGATTCTATATAAATAGATTCTAAATATTCTAAATAAATAGTACGACAAGGAGTTAAAAGATAAGAAATTGACGTTATATTTTAAAATGTAATAAACATGCCGTTATAAAAGATGAATATTTAAGTTCGTTGTCTATTTTTCATAGCGAGATTGTAGTTTTGTTAAAACGGAAACTATAACCAGCAGTGTGTACGCGTAAAAATACGTACATCCGTTTTAACGAGAAACGAGTTTTTGTTCTTATTTCTTTACGTACGGGTCGCTTACGTCCGCGTAGGAGTCACGTGAGTAGGCGAAAGAAGTAAATTGCAAGCTGGAAAGAATTCCTCCAGCGTTACTTCTCAACTTTTTCTCATTTATCGCAACGTTTCGTAGAAACAGCTAAAAGATACATACGTGGACAGAAACTAATAAGTACTGACCCAAATAATTATCCTTGCCTCGTTTTATTTCTTTCTTACCTATCTCAAGAATAGCCTCTACGTATGATCGCAGTCGAATAAAAATTATAACGACCGGTGTCATTCCTTAATATCATTTATTATAACTAAAATAATAATTTAAAGAATTACCAGAATTAACCAATTTCTTTTGTTCCAGGTCCGCCTGTTATGAGTCCCTTCAATTTCGCAGCAACCCTCCAAGAAGGCAGTCGAGCACAGGCCACATGTACCGTCACTTCCGGTGATCTTCCAATTTACTTCTCCTGGCTAAAGGATGGCGAGCCATTGCCTTCCTCTTTACGTGTAGGTCTCCATCTAAAAAGAACAATTGCGTCAGAACATAGTACTAAGAATCAAGTAGACGTAGCTATGAAATTATTATTAAAACCATCGTTGCAACGAAATGATTATATGCAGTATAATATTTCTTATCGTTAACCCTTTGCACTTGAGAGGCGACTGTCATAAAATTTCGAAAGCTCGTGTTAATTAATATACAAAGTTTAAGATAACACTATAACATGCGAGATATCGAATAATTATACGCGTTAATTATCATACGATTCTTTATTTACCACTAAAAACAGTCACGTCAGTTTTGTAGCAGAAAATTTCTGAATTTCTACTCTTCTTTCGCCAAAAAATCCTCGAGTGTAAAGAGTTAACCCTTTGCACTCGAATGGCGACTGTCGGTCACCATGAAATTTTAAAGACCCATGTTAATTAATATATCAAATTTAAGATAATACAACAATATGCGAAATATCGAAATAATTCTACGTGTTAATTATTACACGATTCTTTATTTACTACTCACAAAAATAATGTCAGTTTTATATTAGAAAATTTCTACTCTTCTGTAGCTAAAAAATCGCCGAGTGCAAAGGGTTAAATGACCCACGAATATTCTTCTCTCAAACAATCCTGCGTTTCAGATCGAGGAGAAGGTGGGCGAATTTTACAGTCTACTCGTTTTCAAAGAGCTCTCCTCGCGCCATAGCGGCAAGTACACTTGCGTTGCAACTAACAGCGCGGCCAAGGTCAACCATACGACTGAACTTTTGGTAAAAGTGCCACCACAGTGGATCTTTGAACCGCAAGACGTAGCCACCCTCCTGGGGAATCCATTGAATATCCATTGCGAGGCCAAAGGGTTCCCACCGCCGCGTGTCACGTGGATGCGAGCTAGAGGAAGAACCTCCAACGACTATCACCCATTGGTTGACGGATCTGACGGAAGATTGACCATTCTGCCTAATGGATCTCTGTGGACAGCCTCAGCTGGACCCCAAGATGAAGGGCATTATCTCTGTAGAGCGAATAACGACATTGGATCTGGTCTGAGCAAAGTGATCTACGTGTCTGTTCATGGTAAACTATCTGCTAAGAAATAAAGTAATTCTTCTGAGTCAATTGTCGATATTTTTCAGAATGAAAAATTCCTTTTCTCTTACAGAACCAGCGAGATTCGAATTTCAAAGCAAGAACGTAACGATCCGTCGTGGAGAGTCTGTGACGTTGGATTGCACTGTCATCGGTGATAATCCTATAGAAGTGCAATGGATGCACAACAGCAATCGTTTAGACACAAATAGCCATAGACTAAGCATCAGTCAAATAAAAACGGACAGTGGTCTTAAGTCACAGTTGTCTATAGGGAGCAGCGATCGTCAGGATTCTGGGGTTTATAGGTGCACGGCGGACAACGCTTATGGGAGGAGCGAACATCTAATTTATCTTGCAGTTCAAGGTAATATTTTGTTCCTTTTATATAACACTAATATTTAGTTATATTTTAATATTTTCTCTGGAAATAAAACATCATTCCATCAGTATTAACAGATATTTTGTTTTATGCTAATATTATTATTTAATAATATTATTATTAT
>NIJG01000161.1:6591021-6697014 GCA_002201625.1 Euglossa dilemma
TATTATTACTATTATTATTAAATAATATTATTTTAAATATATATTTTGTTATGTATTTTGTGATCACGAATGATGGATTATATTCATGTCCGAGCACAGAGAGACCAGATCCACCAGCTTCTCTAGAAGTCATAGAAATCAGCTCACGATCGATACGATTACTATGGAAGAGAGCTTTCGATGGAAATAGTCCTATACGGAATTACGTTATTCAGTATCGATCTTTAAATCACGGTTCACCGGACGACTGGAATCCTGCGAAAACGCACAATGTTACTTACACACCCGGAAGTACTACCAACGGAAACATCATACATCCAACACAAAATGGTAATTATATTTTAATTTACTTACCTTTCATTCTTTTTAAAAGCTTATTTATTATATCTTTCTTCTATCTTTTTTACGTATAATGAATAATCAATGAAAAGCATATTGCTTATGATGATGCGATCTTATCGAAGTGGAATTGATGGAAAAGTTACACTTTTCTGCAATGATATATTAATGATATATTAACACTAGATTTACGGGACTCGTCAATTTGACGGACGGGTTGCTCCGATTATACAATATTAATGCATTTAATTAACTTATATTAAATTTGTTAATATTGTAATTGTTTTTAAATTAATCTCGTCGGTTTTTTTTTCTTAAGAAAATGGGTGATTTTTTACCTGTAAATCTGACAGGTGTCCGTAAAAATAGGTATGCAAAAGACATCCGTAAACCTAGTGTTAATTATATTTGTTTCGATACATACAGGTCTATCCCCGATCCCCATTCTGCAGCTTGTTACGCTTCCTAACAACTATTTAAGAAAATAGGTAATTTTTTACCTGTAAATCTGACGNCGTAAACCTAGTGTTAATTATATTTGTTTCAATACATACAGGTCTATCCCCTTTCGAAACTACCAGCTAATTAACTTATATTAAGTTTGTTAATATTGTAATTGATTTTAAATTAAACTCGTCGGTTTTTTTTCTTAAGAAAATAGGTGATTTTTTACCTGTAAATCTGACAGGTGTCCGTAAAAATAGGTATGCAAAAGACATTCGTAAACCTAGTGTCAATTATATTTGTTTCGATACATACAGGTCTATCCCCTTTCAAAACTACCAGCTAATTAACTTATATTAAGTTTGTTAATATTGTAATTGTTTTTAAATTAAACTCGTCGGTTTTTTTTTTCTTAAGAAAATAGATGATTTTTTACCTGTAAATCTGACAGGTTTCCGTAAAAATAGGTATGCAAAAGACATTCGTAAACCTAGTGTTAATTATATTTGTTTCGATACATACAGGTCTATCCCCTTTCGAAACTACCAGCGACGATCAGGAAGTGGCTTTAGTAGGTGGACTTCATCCAGCAGTAACTTACACATTCCGCATATTTGCTATTAATTCAATAGATGTGAGTGTACCTACTGATCCTGTGGTTGCCAAAACTCAGGAAGAAGGTAAAGAAACACACTTCTCTCTAATACAATCTTATAAATATCCCATTTACAATTATTTAATTATTTCCCTATTTTATATTTGTAATAGCACCCACTGAATCACCACAAAATATTAAAGTGCAATCAGCAGGGCCTGGAGAACTCATGGTCAGCTGGCAGGTAAATTTTTATATAAAATATACAAGCAGTTTATTTGTACTAATTATTTAGAAGAAATAAATTGTCTCAATTTTTGAAAGTATTGTAAAGAAGAAACTAAGAAAAAATTGTATTCATAGCCACCTCCAAAAGAGTCCTGTAACGGAGATTTATTGGGCTACATAGTGACATGGTCGGAGCATTCATCTTCAACGTCAGGTGTGAACCAAAGCAAAAGTTTAACCGTGAACGGATGGGCAACTACAAAGGTGCAACTCACCGGCCTGAGAAAGTTCACCAAGTACGATATATCGATCAGAGCTTTCAATAGTATAGCCAGCGGCCCGGCCAGCGTTCCCATTGTTGGCACAACACAGGAAGGAGGTACGATAAACATAAACTTTCACAAGAAAATCTCTTTTCACGAATACCATTGCCCTATTGTTTAGTGATATGATAACGATATTGTATTGATTTATTTTATTCGTATAATTTTAGTCCCAGAAACTCCACCGACACAGGTATCTTGTGTTCCTCTGTCTTCCCAAAGTGTAAAAGTTTCTTGGAGTGCACCTCCACCCCACCAACATGGTGGAATTATCCAAGGTTACAAAGTATACTACAGACCAGTGCCCACTGACAATAGTAAGTAGAGGGAAACAAAGTTAACACTAGGTTTACGGGACCCGTGAATTTGACGGATCGGTTGCACCAATTATTAAATATTAACAGATTTAATTAACTTATATTATGTCTGTTAATATTGCGATTGTTGTCAAATAAAAACCATGTTTGTTTTTTAAAGAAAATACGTGGTTTTCTTTACCCTTAAATCCGATGGATGTCCGTAGAAATAATTATACAAAAAAATCCCGTAAATCTAGTGTTAATAGATGGTAAATAAAATCACCCACTTAAAATAATATTCTTTTTGCACTAAAAACTGTTTCAGTGGATATATCAACAGTAGGTGAAATTAAAAAGACTTCTAGCGTGGAAACGTATCTGCACACTCTTTACAAATATACCAATTACTCTATTAGAGTATTGGCTTACACAGGTGCTGGAGATGGAGTCTTGAGTCCACCAATTTTTTGTACAACTGAAGAGGATGGTAAGAATCTAATACCGATAAAAATATTAACGATTTAATTTATCTTCGATATGTATATTAATAGCCATACAGATTATAATGAAAATTAACGATTAATAGACTTATTCATCATTGTTCACAGTGCCAGGCCCTCCAGCTGGCATTAAAGCTGTAGCATTAACCGCGGAGAGCATATTGGTTTCGTGGTTGCCACCCCTGCAACCCAATGGGAACGTCTCCAAGTACACAGTTTATAGCAGAGAGGCAGGCTCCAGTAACCATAATACGCACACCATGCATGAATTACCATCGTCGTCAACTGATACTCTTACTATGGAACTACGAGGTTTAGTTGAAAGGTAATTAATACTCGAATTTTGCTATAAATCTTAAAACAGGTAATTTAAAATAAAATTTTGTTGTAGACAATTATACGAGTTCTGGGTATCAGCAACCACAGGTATAGGTGAGGGAGAACCAACCACTATAGTAACTCAAACTACAAATACCAGAGGTTTGATTATTTAAAAAAAGCACTCTTCTTAATTTATTTATTGTATAGATAATTTATTAATCGTTTTTAATAAAATTCCTTCAAAAGCTCCAGCCAGAGTGGCATCCTTTTCACAATTATTGAGAAGAGCTATTAAATCATCGATTACCTTATCCTGTTTGGTGGTGGGTAATCCTACGCCTCGGCCAATATGGACGTATCGAAATAGTCAAGTTTCTACTGGTAGACATTACGAATTGACTGCTGACGGTCATCTCAATATTCGTGGTAAGACGATATTTACTTGGAAATAATTGAACTATTTGTTATATAAATTAATCTTCACCCATTCGAGATCGATAATGATAATAATAAATAAAGCATTAACGAAAGAAAAATCTTAGGACTAGAACAATCTGTCGCGGGAAATTATACGTGTTCAGCTAGTAACTTGTACGGTGATGATTCCATCACTTACACGTTGGTCGTGGTAATGCCTCCTAGAGCACCAACATTGGAACTGCAGTATACAACAACGAATAGCATAAAACTTAGATGGAATCATCCGAATAATGGAGGTGCTACTATTCAAGGTACATAAAGAATTGAATATTAAAAAAATAGAAGAAGTAGAAATAAAATGAAACAATAGAAAAAGGAATATATTTAATATATGAAATATTAAATATTAAAATATTAAATATATGAAATATTAAATATTAAAATATTAAATATATGAAATATTAGATATTAAAATATATAAAATATAATATAATGTTACTTTCATTAGGCTACGTATTAAGCTACAAAAGGGACCAAGGTGGTTGGGAAGAGATTGCATTATCACCAGAACAAACTGAATTCATTTTATCAGGTTTAAAATGCGGTTCCTCTTACTTGGCGCACTTAACAGCACATAATCGTGTGGGTACCGGAGACCCAAGTCCCTTAATAAGTGCTACGACAAAAGGAACTGGTAATTTTGCATACAAAATAATATTTTTTACATCGTTTATTTAGATGCAATATAACTTTCTTGAATTCTCCCTGTAGCTCCTTTATTACCAAAGGAACGAGACATTATCTCTGCCAACGGTACTTCCGTAAAATTAAATCTACTATCCTGGCCAAATGGTGGTTGCCCTATTCAATACTATACTGTAGAATATCGTAGACGCATCAGCACTGAACCATGGATTCTAGTGGCAAGTCGTGCTACAGAGAATCTAGTCATAAGAGATTTAAAGACTGCCTCGTGGTACAATTTACGACTGACAGCGCATAATGACGCTGGATCTACGCAAACACAAATGGAATTCGCAACAACCACTCTTAGCGGCGTTAGCATTGGTCCTCCGAACGATCTAATTATGGAAGACGATATTAAGAAAACTATTCCTAATCATAAAGTACTTTACGTAGTTGTACCTCTCATCTGTGCAATTGTGCTAATTATTTCGGCTGCCATTTTGGGATACGTGATGCTAAAACGCAGTGGAAGGTATTATATATATATATGTCTATTAATTATTTGTAAAATTGATATTTTTTAAGGAAAATATTTGTATTTCTTAGAGCTAGTTATTTGGGAGATATACTTCCTGGACAGCAACAAAATCAACAGACAGGATTGGGATTAGTTCAGCAACAACAGCAACATCAACAGCACCATCATCTTTCAAGTTGTATGTCTACCATGCAACTGAAGTCTACTGCTGAACGTGATAATAGAAGGAATCATCAAGTTTATACTAGCTCACCAGTGAAACAAGAAAATCATAAAGCGAACGACCATGGATCAGGTTTTTTACTTCTTTACAATTTATTGAAAAGAGATATTAAAAACAGATCTTCTTATATCATATTTTTATATTCTTCATACATAGTTTAATTTGTAATGAAATGTTTTTCACAGAAATGTACGAAATAAGTCCATATGCTACGTTCAGTGTACCAGGAAGAGAAAATCGTTCAGTGACCACTGCCACACTCGACTACACGATGCAGTTCAAAACGTTTGGCCATTTGGAAAATGAAGACATCAATACGATCGATTATGAAAGATCCAGCGTAGACTTCGAGAGGTAACTGTTTTCTTTCAGCCCTTTTTTTAATACTTTTAATGCATGTTAGACGAATTCAATGTCCCTTGCTCGATTTCCTTGCGCGAGAAAGCTTGATATCCCGCTCCCGAACCCTTTTCTCTTCCTCTTTCTGGTGTTCTTTCACGTTCAGGTCTAAAACACCAAGGTGGCACAAGCAACGGTATTTCCCGAGTATCGCGGAAGCGGAGAGCAAGCTGCGCTCGAGTCGTCAAGGTTCCGGAAGCGACACGTCCGGAAGTCCTTGCGGAGAGTGCGCTGGGCCTAGTTACAGGGTACCAGTCAAGCCCTGCAGAGGTAAATGTCTTTCTAAGAAAAAAATCATAGCTAAAACCGTAATTTATATAATTAATTTTCAATTTTCTCCTGAAATTAACAACTTTATCTCAAAACAGGATTTAATCGAGTTATTAGCTTTTTATAAATTCAGATTATTAATTTGCAAATTCTTTCTGCAGATGTATTTTCACGAGGAGTAGAATCAAGTACAGAATCCAACAACGAAGGCTCACCTTCACTTGCGAGACGACGAAGCCGACAGCCGAGCCGGTCTACTCGCAGGTAGCCAAGGTTTGTTTGTTTCCACATAGCACTCAGTCCTGATTATGTTCAGTATTCGTATCACGCTCTTATCGGTTTCATATCAATATAAAATAAGTAATAGAAAAATCTAATCTTCGCAAAAGCAGTTACGATTGTAAAGAATAAATTTCTCGTTAACACTTTGACTGCCATGTTGGTCATATATGACCGGCAACGATTTCTCCCGTGAAGCCACGGTGGTCATGGGTGACCGGAGCCTTTCAACTTTTTACAATTGCAAAAAGCTAAATGAAAATCGAGAGTTAGCGTATTTGAATATGGCCGGTGTATAGAAGATACATTGAAATAAAACGTGCCCTATTGAACGATTAAAATTTTTTATTAGAACAATAAAGAATAACAAAATGTTAGAATAAATGTTGCATCTAACGGTGCACTTTGTTAAAGCACTCGAAACATAAATGCGGCGCACCAATACAATCCAGACAATAAGCGGTCACCTTCTTGATCTTATTTTTAGCAATTTTTCACCCAAATAGTTTGGAATTTTTTTCGTAACATTCCCTGCACAATTTTCGTTCCAGGTACGCTCGTCCTTCTTCTTTTTTGCAATTCGTGCCGTAATCTTTGTCGAATCGTTACTAAAGCGCTACGGTGGTCACCCATGACCACCAGTAAGAGAAACGCTCTATTTGATAAAAATATTGCCTTCTAACATCGATTCGTTATTATTTTGCCATTATATGCTTTAAATAATAAAAATAATTCCGTGGCGTCCTGAGCGAAACATATGATTTCGGCGTGGCAGTCAAAGTGTTAAAAATGAATATACAATAAATGCATTAAGGAAACATACATTTTTCTATTACTTAGAAACTTTTTTTTCATATATCTTCATAAATTTTGTCAAATTCCTTGATAATTAACTTCGTATCATCATAATCTTTTCTCATAAATTCAATTCATCTAGAATATTACATTAAAGATATTAAATTTCATCGAATTAATTTGGATCTCCCAGTATTAACAAATATTCATTTCAACTTTACTTAAACCTTAAGCTCGATCCAGATTAATTTGTCAAAGTCAAATGAAAGATCAGTTGTTTAATCAATGGCGATAAGAATTTTTTGCAATATATATCATTAATAATCTCTGATTCTTCTAAAAGCTATCTCTGATCCAATATGCGTAGTTCGGTGGAAGACATGACGTTGTTGCCGCCAAGCGGGTTTAGCGACAGCCGCGAATTGAGCGACGTAGAATGCGACCGTGATCGTGATCGTGATCGTGGTGAACGGGATCGTGATCGTGATCGCGACTGGCAAGGCCTGGCGACCGGGACCCGCCACGGTGGCAGCTTGGGTAGACTGCCGATCGAGGCCGTCGAATCTATGCTCGCTAGGTATCGACACGAACCTCCGTAGACCGTAGTAAGCTGACACGTTGAGATTCATTTTGTAATTCATCTTAATCTTCGGAAGGCCTCTGAAATTTCTACTCACTAAATTACGTGTTACGGTGTCTTTTTCATAAATGGAGATCATTAATTGACATCATCTGCTTCATACATTTACCCAAAGCGAGCTTAAAGTTTTTGAAATTTAAATGTAAAATATAGAAATGTAATTAATTTGATTCTTTACATTTTCTTTATTTATTACCCTCATTTATATTCCCTTCTTTTATTTACATTTCCATTTACCTAATATTGCATGTAAGCAAATCCAAATTTTCAAGAACCACATCTACCTGTTAGAATCTAAAGATAGAAGTCTTCTAAGGGTCAGATGAAACTACACTAAACAGCATCGAATTCTGTATATACATATTAGTCTAGAAAAGTTTATATTGCCTAAAACTGCTTCTGTATTAAAAGATTAAGTTACTGTCCCGAATAAAATGATATGCTTGTTAGAAATAAAATCTAAACTTATTTGGTAATATTAAAAATTTTGTTATACGACTTCGTTTCAGGTACCAACAAAGGAAGGAGCAAGAAAGGCAAGAGTTCACTATACATGTATGATTGAAATTTAGCAGTTCTAGCGGAAATCTTTGCGAAACGATTTAAAGAGAGACACGAAGAGTTCTCTGGAAAACTGTTGACTATCTAAGCGTCTTGCGGAATGTCAACGGAAAACCGTAGTTTTCGAAAAAGCGATAAGATATGATCGTGAATGGTACACGTTTGCTAGTAATAACTCTTGTCAAAATCAGGTTAATTAGGGATTTTCATCGTAAAAAAAAATCTTTGCTCACGTTAAAACACTGAGAAAATCGTTTAACGTATCGAAACAATGTCCATTATACTTAAAAGGAGTTAGATTTAATATTAGCATATCTAATGTGCTTCACGGTTTCCTGTCAACAAAATGTATACACCAAAACACAGTTTCTACGTGTTTAAACATTTTTCTCAGTGTACTATCAAATTGACAAATCTTCTGATCGATTGCTTCGTCGTTGCATCGAATACTGCCGTTGCGTTATTCGCAATTTTACCGATCGACCAATCGCGAGATTACATGAACAAGTACTTATGTGAAAGTATCGACAGGGGTGTTTAAATACATAAGAATTTCGTCGTTTCAAACTCTATCACATCACTTGAGAGCTACAAATGTAACCATTCCTGAGAAAATTCTGCGACTGATAAAATGAGAGGCATCCATCAACAAAGTGTTAGAAAACAAGTCAATTTAGAGACGGAATGATGAATTACACACATGTATAATCGTCTAACTACTGTATAGTATAGATTGTACGTATCACTAGTCACACTGTTACCATGAATTGTATAGTTAAACGAACAAAACGAAAAAATATGGTACTGACAATTGTTTATTGCAATCCCCGAAAAACATCGTTTAAATGTCTACCGTATAGTTGCTAGTACGATAATTACATTATTTAAACAAAGAATTTATACTTGTGTTATACTTTATCATGAAGTAAGAAAGGAAAACAAAATGTAATTTGATTTTAGTACATTTGGAACACATATACTAAATCGATACTGTCTACATTCTAGTGCAAACTTTATATTCCCTTTTTTTCATAAACATATCTTTTATAAAATTATTATTATACAAGCTAGCAAAAAAAAAAAAAAAATGTTATGATATAACGATGTTTCGATAAACGAATCCTTAAATACGTCATGATAATTTAATTGTAACACACCTAAGTATCGGCATTAAAACGACACAACTGTGCGTTTCGTTATTTCGTTTGTTTAATTGTATTAATAAAATAATTTATAGACTCTATTTCTGAGAAAACGCGCAATTTCGATCGAAGATCGAGAAGTGTGATTGAGAAAGAGTATTTAACAATACGTTTTAAAGTGTACATACATGTATGCATCATATTTAAAGGATGAACAATTTATCGACATACACTGAGCTCGATTATTAATTAACGCCAAAAATAGCATTAAGTATTACGTTGTTTTATTCACGAAATATTCTATATAGATATTTTAATGTTTAACCTTTTGTGTTCCTTGCGTTTCGAAACAAAAAACTAGGTATCCTTTTTATCGAAGGCTGATAACTAAAACCAAAGGTTTCACAAAAGCTAATTAGAATTTTACCATAAAGTAATTAAAAAATTCTAAAATCATTTGTTATTGAAATGCACAGAAAAACAAAAGGTGAAACATTTTGTTCGAAGCAAACTTATATCGATCAGATCGGACGATTTTATGATAATCGGTCTGTCGATAAGTTATCCGTTAATGCGAGCTAAGGGATTTTCATATGCCAATAATCAATTAAAATACAGTACTCGTGCATCGTTCTTGAAATGGTGAGACGGAAGCTAATTAACTACGCTTACGTTGATTTTTGCCAAAGGGAGTTTAAGACAGGTTCGTAAAGACAATTAATTTATAGGCTATTGCCTTAAACGTAATGATTAAACGAGATATCGTTATCATGGACGTCTACGACCATACTACGATTCTTCGTAGTTAGAGAACTTTCAAAGACGAGGGCATACTTCGTGTATTTTCTCCCCGAAAAAAAAGGAGAAAAGAAAGTTCGTTTTTCATACGAAATATATTTCTACAAAAATTCTCAACAGACTGGATCGTGCGTAATAATATTAATACACAACTGTTTTAATAAGTAGCAGTATGAAGTTAACCTATACAAAACTATCGAAATCGATCGTATTAATATTTATATCAGTACGTTAATTTAATGTTAATCAATAAACTGCCATATCAGCGTTTAAGTGTAGCAATATTTTATTTAAACTTTATACAAGAATTTGCTAGATTACAGCTTCAATTTCCGAAGTTCCTCTTTCGCTAACATTTGATAATACATTGTATATTTACCATATATGTATTTATTAAAGGCTTCTTCAATGTTTTTTAAATTTTCTACGTGTACATTTTTTAATGACGCATCTTACTATTAAGGTGTAATATATGCTTAACTAATTAAAGAAACTCATATTAAAAAGTCGCTACAGAGGAATTAACAATTTAGCTAAATATATACATATACAGAGTATGCCCTCTTACGATATGACGATATAATTTATCACACCTGCATAAAAATACGTATTTCATTTGTACAAATACGATGGATGCAACAAATTTTACGAAAAAATGTATAATTTATAGTAAATTTTTGTCATAGTAAAAAAGAGAAAAAAAAAACGTGATCGTAGTTAGAAGAAAATTTGGACAAAAAAAAAATATTAGCGCAATGGTTTTTTGAATGTGCGTCTGACGAACGCGTGCATAGGTGATGTGTGTGATATAGAAATTCATCGCGTAGCACAACCACCGCGAATGAATGAACTATTTGTATAATACATGAGATCCGTGAACCTTAGATATTATGTATCATATCCTCGTATAACTATCCGTGGACGAGTTCGATAAAATTAATCATCATCCGTTATGGTTAATGCGAAAATAAAAAAAAAAGGAATAAAACAATCGAATGTCTTACGAAGTGTCAAACTTTCACAAGGTATGCTAATTCAGCTTGTTAATAAAGAAGACCAGACATTTATTGCATCAAATTTGATCGTATATCCCTGTGTTTCAATATTTATAAAATTTCAGCCCTCTTCTTAATCATTTTACTTATAAAACAGAAATCATATTATATATTTAATATTTTAATATATATTTAATATTTTAATATATATTTAATATTTTAATATATATTTAATATTTTAATGTTACTCAATTTTTCATTGTTGATTTTAAATATTATTTTTTCTCTCTATGTTTTCGTCAAACCTTTTATACTTTTCACATGCATAAATAAAAGTTACGCGGAGAATTTAAGTTTTCGCGCTTTCACCGTCGTAAAACGCCACTGTGTATTTTCTACGGTGCATCTATTGCAACGATACTTTCCTATCTATATCAACTAGTACGCATGGCTGTCAACGTGAGAACAAACTCGTCTTAACTGATCTTAACAACGCTGAAGTATACTAATCTTAACGACGTTAATAATCGGATCGCACGTTCATAACAAATCAGAATTTTTCTACTATTCGATAACATATTTTTTCAATAAATTTCCAAACACGCATCTTTGAATCGCCGTGTAATTATTACGTCGGTGTGTCTAGTGCATGAGCAATTGGTGATCACGTTGAATCATCGGAAGCAATTGTCAATCTAAACTCATCAGAAACAAGATTCATCATTATGTACGCGAAAATGGCTTTTCAGCATCAAGCTGGCACTGCTATGGAATGCTTAAGCGTAAGTATATCTTATCTGCGATACGCTGTTTCAAAACTTGAATGATACAAGTGTAGTTGTTGTCATGTATTTTTTACTCATTTAATTTCATGACTAACTGAATGTAAGAAAATTTTTTTTTTAGCAATCTACAATCACAACTAAATCTTTTTAATTTAAATTTGATTTGCATCATACGGAAGATACATTATTAAAACAAGTCACTGATAAATGATGTTAATATAACTATACTAAACAAAATTGTTATTTTACTCTATATTTTATTTTTTTTTTTAGATACCAATAGTATTGGTAAAAGAAACAGATGTTAATGAAAATGGAGAAGAAGTGATGAAGTGTGGTTTCAAAATTGGAGGTGGAATCGATCAAGATTTCAGGAAAAGTCCTCAGGGTTATACAGATAATGTAATGAAGATTTACATTATAATACTATAAATATGAATTGTGTGTGTTTCGTATTATTAATTGAAATTATTTTAGGGTATATATGTAACTGAAGTACACGAAGGATCACCTGCAGCAAAGAGTGGTCTTCGTATGCACGATAAAATTTTACAGTGCAATGGGTATGACTTTACAATGGTGACTCATAAAAAAGCAGTATCGTATATCAGGAAGCATCAAGTATTAAATTTATTAGTAGCTCGTAAAGGGGTAACAAGTACTTAAATACCAAATAAGAGATCTATTTGGTCTAAGAATATTTATTTCGCTCTATACAATAACAAAGTCAATTTATTGGAGCTACATGTCTGCCAAATATTGTATTAGATTATGACCAGTAGTAAGATATCTTTGAGTTAGTTCCACAAAATGATTAAATACTTGGTATTTTATTTTCTATTTTGTATACCTTATTCATAACAAATGTCTGCAATTCCAGTTAAAATAGGGGCATACTGTTAATTTATGCATACCCAATATTTGTTATGGTTATTTTGCAGGCATAATATTCGTTTCTAATTGCAATTGAGATAGAGCATTAGAAAATAGATATATATGTATAAAAATCCTGTTATGGTTCGTTATTGTTGTTGAAAAAAAGTAATTGTATGAAAACGTTTTTCTAATATCAGGTAATAACAGCTAATAACGCTATTAGATAAAATTGCTTAAAAGAAAAAAACATGATTTACATGTGCCTGCGTATAAATCGCATTGTATAATGTTTATTGTATATCAAAATTTGCAACAATATTTCTTGTGCCAAACATTAACTGCTGCGCGGGATCCATATGAATATTTCTCACTATCGTGTATATATTTATATACAAAAAAAAAGTTTATTTGTATGGTAAGAAAGTGAAATGTATTTCCTGATTAATTTTTAACAAAAGAAATAATTATATGGATAAAAGTCATAATATTTTAATTGTTTAAGTATTTCTATAATGTAAAATATAACAAAATGCCAAAGCATAATGAAGTTACACTAGCTTAGATATGCAACATACCTTTTACAAAATTTTGTATTGCTAGTATATCAGTATATTACTGTAAGACTTGTATGAAATACTTCGGATTTATGCATTTAAAACATTCTACAATGACTGAAACAATCATACAATAAACATTGTTTTAATATCTTTAGAAAGGTATACCTATAGCATATACTAATTTATGTGAATAAGTATAATGTATGCAACTACTGCATTTATAAGCATTTACAAAATATTTTTTTGGTATTGGTGCAAAGAGAAAATCATTGAGACTGTACTTTGAGACCAATAGAAGTATTAAACTTTCTATTTTATAAACTTTTTACTTTGATCAATAATGAATGTTTCGATGCATTTTAGTAAAATTTTTATATATAAGAAAAGGCAACAGTTTTGTATCTTTACCTTAAATTGGCTACAAATGTAAAATAACTGAAACAAAAAGGAAAAGTTCCTGTAACTATATATACGATTTTCTTTTATACGTCAAGATTCTAATCCAATCACGGTGAAAACGAACCATTTTATAAGAGATAATGTAATATGTTGTCATAATTTTGTAACTAGTCTGCTAACATGAAAAATATTGAAAAAAGAAATTGTAGAACATAAATTATTGTGTGCGACCATTATGCATGCACGTAGAACTTTAAGATTTTTGTATAGAACCACAGTGTGACAAATTACATGCATTAGTTCAATCTACACTTATATTAAAAGTTATATGTTATTTATTACCAAAAATATAATTAATATGAAAATTTATGAAACAAACTAATGATCGTATATTATGTAAATAACAAATAAATGCCCTATACTATCATAAGTAAATTGTACTTTCGTTTTATTTAAAAAAAAATCAACATTTTGTAAAATTTACACTANTATAATCGTTCAAATTTTAATTAAACTTAATAAATAAGATATTTAATATCAATTAAATTTTATAAGTAAATTTCCTCGCTATGTTTCATTTATTTCATGCCCTAATACATCTTTAAGAATTTAAACATTTGAATTACAAAGTATAATTTTATTACTACCCTTTTATTCAAATAAGTTGCAAAAATGATTGAATATGATTGTAACTCGATAAAATACCATTTAATGTTAACAGTGTCCATATGAAAACGCGGCATAACGTTCAACGCCTATGCATCACTGTGAATTTAACAGCATATGGTGACGTGTCTAAGAGTCTCGATGTGGACGGTATATGTGTGACACGTCGCTTTACGTTGCGCTTCATGCTACCAGTAAGCGTTTGAAGTAATTGGAAGAAGGTTGGATTCACATCGCATACTTATACCGAGTGACTTACTTCAGTATTTGTTAGATGTTGTTCATAATTAGATAACAACATACATATTTGGAAAAGTGAGATTAATTGAGATTTTTGTTCATTGTGAATATAAACCATATTATAAATTATAAAACGAATTCTTTGTGACCTTATTGTTGGTACTTACTTGTGAAGTAACATCTGAAAAAGATTAACGATGGTAAGTAATTTTGTAACATTCAAATTAAATAATAAAAACAGTTTTGCGGTATAAAAATTTATGGTTATATTTTGTTTACCTTTTTAAGCCTGCCGCACCTGGTTCTACATCGGTCGGAGCTGCGGGACGTTCACCGAGCAAAGCTATAGCACCTAGAACAGGTGGCGGTGGTACTGTTAGACAAAGAAAAACTACAACAACTAGCTTAACTAGGAGTAGAAATACAGGAGCTGGTTCTGATGGCATGTGGAGGTTTTATACCGATGATTCCCCTGGCATCAAAGTGTAAGTAAATGTAATATACTGAAAAAATATGCATGTCAAAATCGAATATAAACAATAAGGGAAAATCTGAAGAAAAAATAAATGTTTGTTTACAGAGGACCAGTACCTGTGCTCGTTATGTCTCTTCTTTTCATTGCATCTGTCTTCATGCTTCACATCTGGGGCAAATACACAAGATCCTAAAATTGAAAATAGGTATTAATTTAAGAAAGAATACAAGCTATTGGAAAGAACTGTGCAATGCAGTTGGAGAAAAATTAAAAGGATCTAAGTTAAAAATGGTCTTCAAGTATAAGATCAGTATGATTCAAGAAAGCTTGCAACATTTTTAACATTATTTCCCGATTAATTTAAGAGGATTAGGGTATTGCATATTATAAATTGCATTTCCACACAGTGGATCTTTGTACTTTTTTATTAAAAAGCAAGACCAAAATTTAATATGCGATCATAAATATTATTATAATCGTTTATTTTCATCCAGCTGAATTTTATAACATTTATAACAAGGTATCTTGAAACTAATTGTATGGACGTATCAAGCGTGATCGAAATACTAGTTATTGTTTGTAAAGATATTATTATAATAATATAATGTACAATATTAAAATATATTATTCATAATCCGATCAAAAAATAGCTAACGTTTCTTTATAAACATCTGTCTTTGTCCGTACAGAAAATTCAAGTTCGATACAAAACGAATGTTCGAAAAGATGTCTAATAAAAGATGTGTATTGTCTGCAGTAGTACAATGCGAATGAAAAGCGTAATGCGCCATGTTCCATTTAACTGGAAACTCATTCGCGCTCGCGTGCACGTATTGATTCCATGCTGAATAGGCGCAGATTACAGCGCTCTGAGAAAAAGAAGCAATCGCAATAAAATAACCAACGTAAAAACAGAAAAACAATCAGACATCATTCCATTGTAAAACAAGCAAAAAACACCTCTCATGAAAACGTTACCTATACAGTTCGTGTCAAAAATAAGATGTACAGGTTCTCAGAAGCGAACGCAAAAATACTTCTATAAGAAGAACAAATAGCATAGTAAAGAATTATTTATTTTTAACCTTATTTCCTATTTTCATAATTATTTCAAATGTAATAAATAAGATCGAATAATTTTTTCGAATTAATAAAATATCCATTACGTCCACACCATATGTGTTATTAATTTGTATTCCTTGTGATTCTAAAATCAAAATCTAAATTAAAGGTATTTATTGGAAATAATTGTAAAGAAAAAATTGTTAATTCTGAAAGTAATTATAATATAAGCTGTAATGTCAGATGGTCAATCTGAATCGGGAAACCCAATAGGTCGACACCATACCGACCAAAGGGAGACGATGCGTAGTGTAGCGAGAAAAGGAACGAGCTAGAAGAAGAGCGTCCGATACGCTCTCAGTCGTCTCATAGCACGTGATCATGGGTTTCTCGTTTTAGACTCGACATTGAATCCCCTCGTAGTCCTGCTGCTGCCTGTCGCTGCGGGTGGAAGCAGGTTCACCCGTTTTGCCAGTTGCTACGATGAGGTTCCTCTCTATTGAGGTAATCGTTTCCCCTTCACTGATGTATCTTGCACAGACAGCGTTCTTTGTTAACCAGAAATTCGACGGTTTTGTGAAATAAAGATATTCTGGATTAGTTGAAATTTTCGTGGCATTATCGAGGTGACAGTGGCTCGTGTGATTTCCATTTATCTCATGTTCGATGCAGAACTTGAAGATGATTAATCGAACAACGGTTAACGATATCACCTTCGATTTTTGGCGACACTGTGATGGCTGAGTTTGTGAATAGTGCTAGCATTGTTTTTGATTGATAATATCAAAGAAGTTGTTCCCTATTATGCTGATATTGAAAATTACTAGAAATTTTTCGTGTTAAACAGTGCAAATAAATGTGAATTTTCATAAATGTATACCGTTTTAAAATAAGTAATCGATATATGATGATTTTCTTGCTTCTCCTTTTAAACAAAATGTCGCTTTCTATTTTATAATTGATCAAAAATTCAATCGTGACTGTACAATGCAAAAGTTTCGAATTAAAGGACGGTAAGTGCAATATAATGACATTTTTGTTTTTCTACTTTTCCGTGACAGAAAGTAATCTGTACGATTCGAATATTTCGAATAAAACAGATTATTTAAATATCATGAACGTGTCACGAATGAAATAGTATGTTCTTTTTCAAATTCTTCTTATGGGAATAATGAATGATAATGAACTGCATTGCGACGCTGTGTGTACGGATGCAATTAAAACAATCGGATTTTATCTGCAGAAATAAAAAGATATACAATAGCATTAGCTAATTTCCCGAGGAATAAATTAGAATAAAAAATAAGTTACAAAATTTTAAGTTAAAATTTCGATTAAAAATATCCTACACTTAATTTTTACACGTTTATAAATTTTTGTTAAGTTAATTTATTGAAAAATAATCACAAACGAAACGACTTGAATTGTAAAAAGAAAATTGTTAATACCTTTTTCCCATTTTCAAATGCCGTGCTTTTAGAAAGATAATATTCTCGTTAAACAATGCTACCATACGTATATGAAGCAATATAATCGATAAATGAAAAGCATCTACATCAAGGACATTTATGAAAGAAATAGAATCATATAAATGTCAGGTATCAAGTCTTTGTGTCAATATACAATCCTCACAAGTCTGCTTAAACTCTTGCTTATACTACTAGCTATAACGCTACTATTCCAGCTTCATTTCTTTAACGTTGTAATATAGCACAGCTGTTCTATCTACATTATCAGTAAGAAAGCAATATAAATTACCGAAACAATTTATATACGATTTAAAAGAAAATGAGAAAAGATAAAGCACTAAATACATTGAAGAAATAATTCTTATTAAAAAAGACTGAAATAAAAAAAATAATTTTGAAAAATGTTACGATATTCGATTATCTCGTAAATAGAAAATTATAGCCAAGCAATGAATACCTTTTTTTCTATTAACACGGCAAAGTGTAACAGCAATGTAACGACTCATTAACGATTTCAGATTCGAAAATAGTTCATCGAACGTGGGGGTGGGTAATCAACCAGGATCAATGGCGGTCGATATTTTAGACGAGGACCACTTCGCGGTAAGCGCGATTGTCACCGTTGGAATGCAAATCATCTTCTTCACGATTGCAGCGACTTTCCAACTGGACAAGCTGACGGATTTTGCTGGCGGCACGAACTTCATCATCCTCGCCCTTCTCACTTTCTTTCTCGGCCAAGTGGGCAAGGTATTCTAATAATAAAACCACTTCTGTGCACGTGTGCATGCAAATGAACACAAGAGAATCGTTTAATCGGAAACTAGCGGGAAGAAACATTGAAACGTTTGTTTCGATCGCCATAGTTTATTTCTTTAGGACCGTTTGTTTTCAAGAGAACCATGGCTGCCAACAATGGCGCCATTAGGAGATAATTCGAATGCTCTGTTTGGTTTTTAGAAGCCATTAATCTCACTCTACCAAATTCATTTTATTAGGCACTGTCAAATATAATGTTATTTATGATTGTATATGTTATTTCTTTTATTTTCTAGCCTTACGACAGCAGACAGCTTATGGTCACTATATTCGTTTGCTTATGGGGTGTTCGCCTTTCTGGATATCTGCTGTATAGAATTATTAAAATTGGTCGTGATAAGAGGTTCGAAGATCGCCGCAGCAATGTGATACGTTTCGCTGTGTTTTGGACGTTTCAGGTAATATCAGTGTTCTATAATTTACCATGCATATATCTTTTGTTTTGTTAAATATATACTTATTAAAATATATTTTCAGGCTGTTTGGGTTTATGTGGTAAGTTTACCGGTAATTATCATCAATTCACCGCGGCACAAAATACCACCAGCTCCTAAAACTATGACAACATTAGATAGCGCCGGTACGGGACTCTTCGTGACTGGTTTACTAGCTGAAACTTATGCTGATTTACAGAAATTTTCTTTCAAGCAAGACCCAGTGAATAACGGCAAATGGTGCAACGATGGTACGTTGCATACATAAGTCTCTTTATCTTTTAAAGATAATAAATTAGATTGTATCTTATTATAGGACTGTGGCGGTTATCTAGACACCCGAATTATTTTGGAGAAATTGTAGTATGGTGGGGTATTTTCGTGATATCGTTGAACGTAATCGAAGGTATTGAATGGATCGCTATAGCTTCCCCGATTTTTACTACGTTCATCATCCTATTCTTGTCTGGAATGCCACTATTGGAAAGAGCTTCTGATGAGAGGTATCGTGAGTAAGTATTCGGTTTTTAGTATTTATAGCCCCTTAACAATCACATCGATATATCAGGTTATAAATAAAATTTAAGTCCTTGAGATAAATTTCCATTGTATATTGAAAAATTCGTAACGTAACTCGTACTTCATTTGTGCTTACAAAGTCTTATAAATATTTATAAAAATATTTTATCGTTTTTTTAGTAATGCAGAGTATCGGTATTACAAGCAATCCACATCTCCATTAATACCAATGCCACCATCTATCTACGTTGAGGTGCCATACTTCCTGAAATTTCTCTTCTGTTGCGAATTCCCTTTTTATGATTCGTTGGACGTAAAGCCACGATCAGCTGTCACTGAATCGACATCAATAAGCCTCGCTGCGTCCACGTAGCTATAGTCACACGCCGGACGACCAAATTCGAAGTCCGGCGTGCAGCCGTCCACGGCTAGCACAGCCTTTTGAGCAGGCTGCCATAATTCTTTGCATTTTATCATTCGCACCGTTCTTTCAGGTTGTTCCACTCGATTACGAGTGATTATTATATTATATACACTTCTACGTGATTAAGAATTGAAGTAAATCGAGAAATTATATACTATGTTTTTGAGACGAATTTCTTGGCATTGCACTTTTTATACTTTGCAAATTACAAATATCGACACTTCTTGTGATTTGAGTTTAAAAAGTACAGAAACCGTTGTTGTATGAATAAATAGGAGTAAAATGGTGATAATGGAATTAACGTGTATTACGATATTTTGCTACACTGTTAACTAAATTGGAGAAATTAGTTTTTAAATTTAACTCAAAATTAAATTTATTTTATATCTTAGGAGATTGAAAATTCTCGAAAGTATAATACAGCAGATTTATGTATAACACGGATTCGTATAAAATGATACAATAATTATTCACAACAGCAGATATAGGTCTACGTCTTCACAGTGTAGTGATACAAGTGTATTTGTTGCATTAATAAGAAACAGTTGATTGAAATGATGTAGTAAAGTTAAAACATGCGAAAATATTATCCGAGTCGCATTTAAACCTGCACTCTTACAATACGAGGTGTATATTCCCCGTGTTATACGTAGATCTAATGTATCAAGATATATAGAAAAACTTAAAATTAAATCAAAGTTAAAATCGTAATTACACTACCTCGTACATGGTGTGCTCTGTTAAAAATTGAGCCCATCATGATATTTAGATTAATCTATCTAAACTTTAAAAAAAAATGATTATATATATAGAAATAAATGTCTGATAAATTATTCTAGAAATTCAGAGCTATATAGTTTATGCTAAACTTCCTTCTGTTTCATAAAATACTTGGCAGTAAATTGTTTTCAGTCTGAAGTATATATTTGTTTAAATATTAATCTTCTATATANAAGAAAAAACAGGTAAGAGACTACCGGTTATATTTTGATGACAATTTTCAGAACATAATTAAAAATATTTTTAGACCAGTAGGGACCATATGCATAATGATATTAGTTGCTTACGTCTATTTTTACATATCTAGAAATCGGATATTCGAAAAATAACTTACTAGCAATCTAGAAGATTGATAAAAATATTAGAATGAAGAAAGTATGGTTGATATTAGAAAAACTTGTTTTTAGTTCCAAAGTTAACTAAACCTGTTGAAACAGTCTTTATGGACTAAATATCGTTCAATAGAAAGTTAAAAAAAAAAATTAGGAAAAGTTAGTTATCCATAGGAAATAAAAATTGATGTGTAATTATAAGCAAATCTAAAAAAAAATTCGAAAAATAAGAAGCTGTCTGAGTGATATTGAATAATTACATATAAGTTAATTGTAGCATTAAATTATAGCAATATTATACATATCCCAGTGCCGAGTAGAAAATCGTAAAATAAAGCTATAACGAGAAAAAGTATTATTTAGCTGTATTCTTCGAAAAGCAATCACAGTTAAAACTTTCTAATTTTTTAAATTTTTTTATGAAAATGGAAATATTCTGATTTATTATTAGTTGAAGTTAAATCTCTCGATGTAGACATATTTAAAGAGAATACAGCTACAGTTGAACGTTAAGCCAAATTAGAAGTATTATTGTAAACGATCCTCAGGATTCGACCTAATCGTTCGTTGTTATGTAAATCTTCAGATTTTAGATAATAAACAAGAGTTGGTCCAATCATACTTTTATTCTATTCGAATCTTTCATCCTTCGCTTTTATCTCCTTCATGTTATGGCACTTGAGAGTAAACTAACATCGAACAAACTAGCAACCATTATGAATATTTTTTTATTTTATTTTATTAAATCTCTAACTCAACATCGACACTTTATTCTTACTTATTATTTATAACATAATGCACATATTTTCCTACTCGATCCTAATTCCTTTAATTTCATTTATATATCAATATAAAACTTATATCAAGTTTATGAAAAAAATTACTGATCGTACAACTTATACACGATGTATGTACATATTTGTTATATTTATATAACATAATCGAAAAGAGAAATAATATGAAACTGTTTAAAAAGATTCTAACACATTCCTTGCCGCAATAAAAGAAATAAAATTTTCTTAAAAACGTAAAACTAAATTACGTATCGCCTAATCCTAATATGCATGCAGTGTACGTGTTATTTTCAAAATGCACAATAAAAAAGGGTGATCGCAATACAAGCAATATAAAATAAAATATAACTTCCTTTGTTATATTAAAAAATATCATTCATCGTAACGGGTCATTCAATAAAGATCGATGAAAATTTCGTAAAGATCACATTATATTTATAAACACATTTTATTTGTTCGTATGTATATCGTTAATAAATGGTGATATAATAATGACAATGAAATGTATAGCGCCGAGCATAAAACGAGCAGTCATATTATAATTATTATTAATATTCCTCTTATAATAATCTTACTGTACTGGATGTATGCCTACCTACTGTGCTTGCAACGTTTATGGTCTTGTCCAAGTGTTTTCTTATTACTTCATTTTTTTTTTCTTTCCTTTCCTCGTCACTAATCTTTAATTATTTATTACTTTACTCGTACTCGTAATAATCCATAATAATTAATAATAATAATAATGTAACCACGGGTGTAAACGTATGCGTTGTCCTAAGGTATAAACAGCTTCCACACACTAATTGTTAACTTACTTGTTTTTTTCCATTTGTCCTTTATGTAATCGTAACCGTCGTTTAATTATAGTAAACTACTTAAATATTAATTATATTAACCTCGTGTCTTCGTGGAATTATTTTTCTGGCCAACGTTTTATTAAAAGTCGGCCTCGTACAAAAAACATTCAATTCCCGTTCGATATAACATTATACATCAAAATGTCTGTACGTGTGTGTTGTGTGTGTGTTTATGTGTTTTTTTTTGTTTTTTTTTTCTTCATTTCGATGCGTGAAAGACACTTTTTTGTATTTTTTTCTTTTACTTCGTTATGTAAAATTTTTCTCACACATCCGAAGAAAAAAGTCATCTAATAAAGTTGAACTAACACACGGGGGCAGCACAGCGTTTCGTTCGTTTTTCTTTTTCTTTTTCATTTTTTGTTTCGTTCTCGAATATCGAAAAGAAACCCAGACAGAGAAGATTAATGTTGCCTGTGCCTCTTTTCGAGCTTCTCTTTTTTTTTTTCTTATTTGTATCTTTCTTTTGTTTCGACGAAAGAAAAAGAAGAAACAAAGCGCCTAAACGACTTTAAGACGTGACGACGGCGCCGTTTCCGCTTCCGGCGACGCCGTCACTCGGATTGCATCCGCGTGAACGCGATACGAATATCTCTAATAATATACAAATTATCGTAAATATCATCATTTACTGTCCGATCCGTAATCGCTGATGATTCTTCGTTCGTCGGAGGGACGTTATCAATAAATTGTAAAAAGTACGTAACTCGGCGTACTTACGTCGTACGAGAAAGAGTTACTCGAAATGAGTCATACAAAGAAATATAAAAAGTATGAAAATTCAAGGTAAAGTTAAAAACAGCCATCATCCTTTTTTTTCTGATACACGTGACGATTCGATGCTTGATCTCTGATCACTGCTGCGTGAAAAACGATTTTTCAGAGATCATTCGTGCATTCAAATGTATCAGAAAGGAATTTTATATCATGTATCAAATGATAATTCAAATGAAGTCTGATTGTCTTAAAAAAATGATTAAAAGAAGTAAAAGTTTGTCTACCGAATAGTAATTCTAAAAGTGCGAACGTGTATGCAATTAAACACGATCAAACGAAGATCACAATGTGATATACGGTACGTTGCTGGAACGTTAGGTACGTAACTCATTTTGCACAGTAAGAGCCAATGGTGTAAGAAACGACCGCAAGACGCCTTCTCCCTGAATCAGTGTCAGGGGTGCTATCTATCGTCGTGTATCGCAACCATAAATGATCTCGCTCCATTGCATTAAATTGCATCGTATACAACACACATCATGTCTGTTTGCACGACGGTACGATGCATTCATTTTGGCCACTGTTCATCGAAGAAGATCTCTCACACACCTGAATGTGTCAGGCTATTGCATTTGATATATTGCAAACCTACGATATTCTAATGACTTATGAGATAGCCCCGTTCTGTTATTATTCTTCCCTCTTTATCTATCTTATATTACTTTTCGTGGGGGGAAAAAGGGCCCTGGGTCGAATATAATAATAAAGTTTGTTGTTTGATTCGGGTGTGCTGGGGTGTCGATGAGAAATGGCGTAACGTGTTACGAACGTATATAAACGAAGTATTTAACATTATGAGTCTATTAATATCTATACGTATAAGTAGAGAGCTCTAAACCTGAAATCCCCCTACCCTCTTTTTCTTACACTCGTTGATTCTTCCTCGCTTGCTCTTTCACGCACAGTCTAACCCCTTCCCCTTTAACACACTCGTACCTTCTACATACATGCACACACGCTCGCTCTCTCTCTCTCTTTCATACACACATTTTTTCTCCTTTTCTACTTTTTACTATCAATCATTCACGCGAATCGCTTTCACGCACGCACGCATACACACGCATTCTTCCTCCCACCCTTTTCTCTTCTTTCTCAACCCCCCTCTCCCCCCTCTTTATACCTCACCAGATCACACCTCCAATTTTCTTCAGTTTTAAATCTTCTTTATCCATTTTTTTCCATTTCTTAAACGACTTATTTGCTTCATGTCCTCTTCAGACAGCTTATTTCCCTTCCTTTTCCTTTTCTTTGTTCTCATCAATCTCCTTGTCCTTTTCCAGCTCTTTCTCCTCCTTATCCGCCTTTTCCTTGTCGCCTTCTTTTTCCTCTTTTGATTCCTTCGACTCCTTTACATCCTCTTTACCCTCCTTCTCCTCCTGTTTCTCCGGTTTCGGTAGATGCGTGTTCATGTCAAGGGTGGAGCAGATCTCATCCCAATCCGGGAAGCATCGCTCCTTCATGCGCGAGCAGTGCCCAACCAGGTTTGGACAATTCTCCTGCATATAATCCCGCAGACTGTACGGCGTGTCTTTGTCGATGTAGAGAATTTGGGCAAGATGCGCGAATGCCACCACATCCAACTGTTCCGAACGAGGTAACAAAAGGGGTTTATCAGAAACTGAATAAACACAATTTTGATGAATGAATTAAAATTTACCGTAGTCGGTTCGTCTCCGAAGAAGAAGGGTTTGTCAGCAAGAATGTCGGAAAGAACCTTGAGATCGGCGCAACCGAATTGGGACACTTCTTCTGGAGTATGCACACCCATACCCTGCGCCTTTACTTTCTTTGCGCCCTGAAACATTTTTATACCGGTATATGTTAATTTAAATACTACAAACAGCCTACATTAATATTAACCCTTTGCACTCTGCTGTTCTCTCTCAGAGCACATTAAAGTTTATTAGTGATTAAGAATAGTAATAGAAAAATCGAATAATAACTTATTCCAGCATAATTTCTTGAGAAATGTATATTTCCCTGAGGTTTTCTCTGCAAATGGTAGAAGAAATCAAGTCAAGATATAGTAAAATTACTAAGATATATAAAATAGAATACAACCATCCACATCTTCGGAGAACATTATTCGGAGTACAAAGTGTTAATTTATAATAACGAGTTAAATTTAATTCAATCGTTACTTCAACGACAATTTTAACATCAAACAATCGATGTTTAGATCTTATCTATTTAATGACGCGTTTAGATACAGTTTACGCCAGAGCTCGCCAATCAAGGTCATTTCTCTGCAAATGGCAGAAGAAATCAAGTCAAGATATAGTAAAATTACTAAGATATATAAAAGAGAATACAACCATCCACATCTTCGGAGAACATTATTCGAAGTGCAAAGGGTTAATTCATAATAGTAAGTTAAATTTAATTCAATCGTTACTTCAACGACAATTTTAACATCAAACAATCGATGTTTAAATCTTTTGTATTTAATGACGCGTTTAGATACAGTTTACTCCAGAGCTCGTCAATCAAGGTCATTTCATTTCTGCAAATGAGCAAAGTTTAATATTGATTCTAAAAATTCTACATTCTGTTCCTTCAATTGGAACATAGCAACCGATATTGAATATTTAACGTTTCATGAATGCAACGGTAAGAAAGCAACGAGAAATGCAGTTGAGATTTACCTTACGTCCAAACGTAAGCTTGAAGAAAAAGTTGAGAATGCCATTGGGAATACGAGTGCCGAGCACGTGTTGAAGGTTCACCTTGTAACCCTTCAGAACCTGATCGAGGTTCTTGATGCGCCAGCACATGACTACCCAAACCAGGTGATTTTCGATCATCGATATCATTGCATGAGAAACGCTTCGTTGCTCGGACGTAAGCGCAGCATCCAGGTCCTTGCCGAACTTTTGACTCAATTCGCGAAGAATGATCGTACTGTCCGCAATTTCTTCGCCGTTCAGCTCGACAAACGGCAACGCGCCTTTCTTGGAGCGGAATTTCATCTTATGGTCCACATTCTGTAACAATCGTAAAGAAAACTGAAGTTTTATGTTTTTTCCTTTTATCGACGTCGTTAACCTTTGAAAATTCAAAGGTTTACAATTTCCCGCTTAAATGCTATATATGTTCAATTATTCAACATGAAAACATACCTCGTAATTCGATACGATTAATATTTTCGATGTGACAGCTCATTATCGATAGATGAAAATAAAAATACTTATTGGAAGTTTGTTAATTATTTCTATCAAAACGAAAACACAATATTTCATGTTATACGCGTTGTACGATATTATATATTTCACTAGAAACCAGCGTAATTTATTGCGCTGAATATTTGGAAGGCAGTGCTTGAAAGAGCATGCGCGTGTGGGATCGGAAGCCCTTGCGATACAAATGGTGGATTCACATGAAAAAAACCGGAAAAAGTAAAGGAACACCAAGGGGCTTCGATTGCGTTACGACTAAGGCGCTCACTTCTGGTGGATTTGGTTTCGAGTTCTCAAATCTTAACGCATATGAAATATTTCCCTAGTTTATTCCATTGCTTTGCACAAGGTAAAAAGTATTTCTCTCTGTCAATGCGAATTTTGTTGAATGATCGAAATAAAAATTCTGCACGATATTTGTAAAGAGGGGTTAAAGTTTTCGAACACTTCAGTACATCGAGTTGTGTGAGTATATGCAAATAACTACACCTGTATCACACACACTCTATTTATACGCGCCCAGCGCCACATATGGAGTACATCATAAGTCAATAAGATATCTGGTGTCCTTTACAGGTGGATCATATTACAAAGCAGTATTGATAACGAATGATATACGTTCATAGAAGACGTGTTTTATATTCTATGAAGCGAAGAAGGAACAACTTTGAAGAAATTTGATTAACATTACCATCCAGATCTCTCTGTAAACAGAATATTAAAATTCAATTCTAATTGATATAACAAAGTATCGACAGAAGTGAAAATTAATACGGATGTGGTCCACTTTCTTGAATCTTGCTTTACAATGGGTACAATTTAAAACATTGTCAATGTAAAGAACATCTATATTGCTGAGATTTCACCTGAGTGCATAAGCAACTTTCTAGCTACTTGCTAGCCATCTGTTAGCACATTTTATTGTGAACGAATAGTGACCTAGAATTTCTCGATTTGCGACTTTCTTTAAGTAAATTGACAGACAATGATAAATGACATAACGCGTATGCACTTTAATGTTCATTTCTTGACATGTCTAATGGATACAATTTTCTGTGATTTAATGCAAAACTATTTCAGGACGATGAAAGGAGAATTAGGTGAAACGTGGACACAACTACCCCAATGTATTCTCCATTGTTTTGCAGAAAATTACCGGTTTCAACGTAACCTACTTGGTTTTAAATTTCAAATGGTACGTGTATATGACTAAAAGGTATTGTCCTAAATAATTTCATAAAATACCGCATGGCGTCGCTGCCGATCCGCAGGACCAATACGTAAGAAGCGAAAGCATGGCGATACAGGGACAAGGAATTGCCGAGAAAACGATTCTCGTGTCAATTACGAATCGACAAGTGGAACAGACCATGTGCGTTCGTGTCTATAGAAATCACCTGAATTAACCGTACAATAACGCACGAAGAGACCGGAGCATCGAGTCCGGTCCCACGAAAAGGGGAACAACGTCGCGATATATACGTGGGAATATCTCTTCGGAAAGAGCTCATCATCGTCGGCAATCAGCGGGTACCGGGTGCAGCTGCACCGTCATCGGAAATAAACGAAAGTAAGTCGAATAGGAAGATCTCTGGGTTCGGAGAAGGGGGCGTTGAGGACAGGCCCTAAAGACTGCAATACGCAGCCTCCGTGCGCATCTTTGTGTGTGAGTGATAATAGCGATGATGGAAACGACGTCGGCGTTTACGACGACGACGATGGAGGTGCAACGGCTGTTTTGCAATGTGAGCGCGTCGTGATAATGGTGAGTAACGAACGGGTGGCACAAGGGGTGGGAGTAGAAGGTGGAAGGTGGAGAGGGCTGACGAGGAGAAAGAGGTTAGACGAGGGAAAAGAGGAGAGCGACAGAGGATATATCCCAATACGAATTTCAGGGAGAAAAAATCTAGGGAGAGAAACCCGAAGAGGGAAAAGAAACGGGTGGAAAAAAGATAAACAATCAAGGGGGGAAGCAAATCGTAAAAAAAGGCAGGCTTAAACTAGAGGGCAGAAAGAAAAGGGAACGATACGCATGCAGAACCGTAGGAATATGGAGTTTGATACACTGTTCCCTGGAATAATATTGGAAACGAGCATTGAAGCTGGACATTGAACTGGGGCGGTGTATTTCAAACAAATATCGTACACCGTACGACGACAGTAAATGGAAAAAAGGACGTGATAGGCGCGGAAGCCGTACCCGAACAGGGCAATGACTTGAGCAGAAAGCGCGAAAACCCGATATGCCGTGGCGGAATTAAATATCCTCTGGCGTAAAATCGATGAACGCGGTCGGTACTGATTAATTCGCGGGTCCACGGTTTCGTAGATGGCGTAGTGATCGCGGCGCACCGGCAGCCAACGACGATCGTTAAAAACGTCCGCACGCATTCAAACGCGCATAATAACCGGGAGAAAGAGAGTGAACCGCCGGTTGAATATCGCAGAGAAGCGTGTATCAATTTCGAGAGATGAAAAGTCGAGCAGAGGCGGAAGGTAGGTGGAGTACAAATTACCGCGGGGCAGCTGCCCTCCTCTCGCGATTCCAGTCGAGTCGGATGTATATGCACGAGTCCATTGCGCATGCGTGTTCTCTGTATACGTTCGCTTGCACATCGAGGGGAGCTGGGGTTGAAGAGGGAAAACAAACCGACGCGAAAGGAAAAAATAAATGCGTGAAGGTAAGACAAGGGGCGAGAGGGGAAGGGGAAAGAGAGAGTCAAAGGGAGAGATAACCAACCAAAGTAATTTTCTTTAGACGAGAAGAATTCCACGAGGACCGGATGGACTTGGACAGAGCGGCGGAAACAGTGGAGGGAAAAAAATCGAGGAGAAAGGCAGAGGAAAAATATCGACCGATCGGAGAATCGACGTGGAAAATACGAAACTGCCAAAAAAAGAGTCGCGTGCATAGGAAAAAGACGAGACCGAAAAAGAAAAAGACGAGATGAGAAGGAACGAGAATGTAAAAGAGAAGCCAGAGAGGGAATCAGGGAGTGGTACAACAGCGAACCATCAAGGAGTGGGGAACGCGTGGGGTTAGAGAGGGAGAGGAAAAGAGAGGGAACATGAAAAACGAGAAAGAGCGAGAACAAGACAAAGTCGAGTGGCAAGGGGGAAGAGGAGGAGAAGGATAAACGGAGGGTGAATGGGTGGGTGGAAGGGAGAAGAAACATGCCGGAGGACGATGAACTCTGGCGGTAGGCAGCTTCCGTCGCCTGGCAACGTCCTCCTCCCTTTTCCTCCTCCTCTCCCAGAGGCTCCAAGCCGTTATGTCGTGGTATCGTACGTAGGCAGTCCTCGTCATGGACGTAGTAGTCGTGTCATCGTCTTCGTCGGTGACGATCATGGTAGTCGTTGCTGTATTTTCACGTAGTGGCTCGCAGCTTGCGCTGCGTATTGATCGTACGGGATGCTGCTAGCTGCTGCTGCTGGTTGCTGGCTGCTCCAGTGCCAGCTAACAGTGAGCTTTAGCCACAGCCCTACACCAAGGACCAATAGGACCACCTCGTTCGCTTTCTCCCTCTCTCCCCTCCCTCTCTCTCTTTCTCTCTCTTTCTCCCTCTCTTGACTTTCTACTTGCTTTGTTTTTTTTCCATGTTGAATATACACTTTTGACGTTGATTAGGAAGAAATATCTGAGCGTATTTGTTAAGGATATAGAAATTAAGATATTTCAAATTTTTTGAATTTCAGGAAAATAAGGACACGCATTAGAGCGAAGAAACGTGGAAAAGTTGAAACCGAGAAAAGTTTTTCTTATTTGAAGATAATTCGCGTCTTGGGAATAATATCTATTTTCTCTAAAATGGTACAGACCCCTAAAGTAATGCGGTACATTTACATTTAGAAGATTCATTGACGGCAGTTTATATCCATCTAAATATACACATAAGATATACGAGAAAATCCTGCCTGCAACTTTACATAATATCATCCACATACTCAGAATCCATCAGGCGTGTAGCACATGCGCCACATGTGCGCAAAATGTGAACATTAAACCAACGACCCGGCTATCGTGACTTCTCTCCCCGTCAAATGTCGAACCTTCGTCTAATTATACCACGATATGTCTCAGAATAACCCAACTTCGCCATCAAATATACCTATTCGCAGTCTATAGCGGTGATACTACGCTTTCCTCGATATAAAACAGAAGAGCGACATATTTCATAACATCCTTTCATACGTGGAGTATGCGCAAGAGACAAACATATCCACGATTCCGTGAGTAACCGTTAACTACCTTTATCATACTCTGTCCATATTAACCCTCGCTTAACCCTCTGTTACACCCAGAAGATTAACACAGTATATTTTCCAGCACGAGCATGCAATCTGGTAAAAACGATTAGAAATTTTCATGGTACATACAAAGGGGACATAATTACGACCACGAGGTTTCTATTGTTTGCCGTTACAAGAGGAAAGCGCGCGTTGACCGACACCTACGTCGTGCAGAAATGTCGGCCGGCTATCAATGGCGGAACACGTCGACTCGATGAAAATACCAGCGAGAGGTGAATGGTTGCGCACGTGAAAATAGTTTCACTACACAAGGCTAGCTATGTCGTAAAGTCGGCCGCTGCCGGGAAGAACCGATCGGCCGAAAACGAAAGCAAACGCAGCCGTGACTGCCAAGTCCAACGAACCTGCCACTTGGCAGCCGACATCCATGCTCAAGAGCGTCTTTGATACCGAACTCGCTAAACCTAAATCCGCTTTAACCGTTGGTGCTGGTCCGAAAACTGTCACTGGCATCCGTGGAATTACTGATCGTTCGGTGGTCAACGATGAGTCAGACGGTTTCCTTCAATGAAATTTCTTCCTACCCTTAGGCTGTGCTCCTGTTAGCAAACTCGATGATGCAGGGGATGCTATGGACGATTCTAATCGCACGTGAATACAAAATTATTACTTGATGCACAGGGGATGAGTCACGCGTGACTCACGGGGAAATATGTAGATGCTACACGGGGTGTAATTCATGCATGAGCACCCATCGAACTAAGTTTACAAACTAAACTGTCTCTCTTAATTTATAGTCACCTAATAAGTACGCAACTACTTCGTCGCTGTTATGGCAAAGGAAAGTTATAAAGCAGGATATCTCATTGATATTTTATAGGAAGAACTTGGAAAATATGTTACAAGGTTTTTACAAAGGAAATTTTCTCTACGATTAACATTTCATGACAAACAAGGTTTTAGAATTCCACTTTGACGTGGCACGATTTTTATATACATTACTACAGAATATCTCTCAGTTAATAACATCTATTTAAGATTGTACAATAAAGGACTGCTCTTTTTGCAGAGAAATTGTTACTACTCCAACAAGAATAATGTCAAGTTAACCGAAAAAGAGGCAGTTTTCCTCGTTAAGCATCAACGTTTCGCGAGTAGTTTCGAGAAAAGAGGAAACGCGAAATTGCACGGCGTATCTGACAATGGGCCCGTCGTTGACGACTCTCGCGGAAAATACCCTAGGATACGAAGAGCGGAAAGCGGTTCCCCCAGCGCTTTTTTCTCTTTTTTTTTTTGCGTATCCCGCGAACAATGAGCAATTTGTTGCGTAAAATGGCCGTAGCCCGGTCACTTTGATGCGCTTCGACCTTTCGAGACTGCCGATACACCTCCGTAATGGAGAGGACTGAAAGTGGTCCCCATTCTCGTGTCTAGCTCGTACACACCAGGCTGGCCGCCTATCTAACCGTTAACAAATGACCCCATCGCTCGATTACATCCACGGATGGGCAGAAAGAGAGAAAGATAGAGAGGGGTATAAAGGAGAAACAGAGACTTTCTGGACGTGACAGAATCGTGTACCCCATAAATATTCCTAATGGGCGCCCCGTCGCGATGTTCAGAAGCTGTAAAACGAGTGGCCCTTATTCTGTTCGTGGTCTTCACTGCCGATTAACTTCGCGGGATTAGGAGGCTGAAAACGATACGGGGCGAGGAGAGGTGAGACAAGAAGAGCTCGTTCACACTACCCATAACGAGTAGGTGTGAAGATTTTATGGTCTTCTGCAGTGATTTTTCTATGGCAAATTTTTTATACAATCTTTGACTAGTATTTAAAATTTGTTATTCTACTACAAGAGATTCCTTTCTTTTTTTTTAACTGCGATGCGAACGTAATGACGAATGTATCTTTATTTATAGATTAGAAACCCTGGTTGCTTGATCGAACTTCACGGAAGGGGAACCGTGGCTCTCGAGGCTACACTTACGTGCCAATTACTCCTGCCAAGAGAATAGCAGAAGGAAATCCTACGTAATGCGTACCCCAATGTGGGATGCAACAGTCTGCATCACTTACGACGAATCTGAAAAGTCTATGAGCATGAATTACTTGGAAGAAGATTGGATTCGCTGTGTCGCCTAATCTCCTGCTCGTTGTCTGCCCTCCTGCTACGAAATTCCGATCCATAATCATACAATTAAATTTTAACAGACAGCGTGCACGTTGCGTGCCTGTGTTCCTGATACTCCGCAGTCTATGGCTGATAGAATAGTATAATAGACGCAAATGGTTCGTTGTGCCTTTTAAACGATTGTTTCAATTTCTTAATGATTATCTTAATTTGGACAAATTATTTCTAGCCCCTAACGATAAAAAATTGAGATTGCGCGTGAAGATAATGTCTATCGAACAGGTCAGAATTACTAATTTCAATTTTATTGGTTCACTGGTAAAATTCTCATTTTTTTTATACCGACAAATTTTTATTTTCTAGTATTGCACAATTTGTACTTCTTCCGTGCTGGACCAAATGAGCGTGGATAATCCATCCAGCGAAGCTAAACGATCCGTTAAATTAACCGAATGAAGTACGAGGTACTAATTGAAGAAATATTTTTTTTAATGAACAGCATTTCATTTCGGTTCCGTACAATTTTTTACTTGACCCAAATTGACCTTAGTTTAAAAAATTAAAAGGGTTAAGGATCCGTTTACCATCATGAGATTGCAGCGTTAATTATGGTGAACAACGGTTTCTTCATAGCACGAACACGTATAATGAAGATCCCCGGCTACATTCATTCCGAAACGCCTACTTAACGAACGATAAACACTTTTGACCGGTGGAAGTAGGAAATTATGAGAATCCTTTAAAAAGATTGCTTGAATGGCAGGCCTGCAATTAACATTCACCGCGCTACTCTCACAAGCCTGAATACTAAACTTCCACCTTCTATGCTAAGTTACATCCACCCAGATAAGACTAACATTCGTGCATATCGATTAAACGCTGTTTCACAAACGCGTGCCATATTTGCACGAACGTGACGATCCAATTTTTATGCAACAGTTCATTCATGAAGGAGAAATTTCTATTCATCGAACTTGAAACGTGAAGGATAAATTCTAACGGTGGACTTGTAATATACAATTAAATATATGACACAACGATGATAATAATTAAAGTGATACAACGAATATAAATCATTATACACAACTGAAAGTCAGGTATCTGCATGTTTTTAGTAATGGCAAAAATAACATGCTTGAAACTAGTCATTTTAATTCGTTTCATATAATAGTATTAATTGTATGGAGAATATTTTAGAAACTCCATTAATCCCTTGCCTTACTATTTAAGTTCATATATATGATGCTAGGCATTTGCTATTATCTATATAAATATAAATTTCTGTGTACTGAAATTTATCTTTTTACAGAAAGAAGAATCCTTGGATGCATTTGGATCTTTTGGATGCTCCATTAACACTAGGTTTACGGGACCCGTCAATTTGACGGGTGGTTTACTCCAATTATACAATACTAATAGATTTAATCAACTTATATTAAGTTTGTTAATATTGTAATTGTTTTTAAATTAAACTCTTGCTCTTTTTTTTTTTGAAGAAAATACGTGGTTTTCTATACCCGTAAATCTGACAAGTCTCTATAAAGGTGGATACATAAAAAAACGTAAACGTAAACCTAGTGTTAAAAAACATGTAATTCTATTTCGATTGATGACCGTTAGACCCTTTGGATCACGCCTATGGAACAGGGCCACGTCTAGACGATAAAAATCCAGCGACGGGACACTGGTCGAGAGTGGAGAACGAGTTCGCTCGAAGCGAGTCGAGTCTAGAACTCGGTAGAGAGGTCGGTGGCCGGCCTACCTCAACGTATCGATACTCGATGCCGCACATGTCGGCCAGCAGTTCAACACGTGTGTGTCCAGATAGTTCACCTTGTTCGCCGCGTTTCCGCGTCAACGTGCAACAGCGCCGTCGTTTCACGGGCTACCGCCTCTTTGGCGTCGTATGAAACGACGTGCTAGCAGAAGGTTTTACCGCCAAGTTACTGAGATTCAAAGTTGAGGATGACTACATTGTTTTACGTTGGAAACTACACGCTTTTTTGCTTAGATTTAGTGTCCTGTAGATATATTGAAATTTCGCGATAAGGACGAGTAGATGGTTGTAAGCTTATTCTGTGAGATAAATTATGAAATAGAATTTGTTTGCCTGTCTAACATAAAAACTCTTCTACTATTAATCATAGTAGAGTTCTTGATAAGAAAGTGGTACTTCTGTCTTCGTTTTATCTAAGACATGAATTGAACCAAGGAAGATAAGATTATACTTGAAGTTTCATTAAGAGTTTGAACATTTGACTAAATCAAAGCACAGATTTACATGCAACCCTGTTCTTGTAATGATTTTATCATTAATCTAAGTAATTTCACGGCACGTGTTACTTTTATCAAATTTACAATAATTAATCGATTTCCCAATTATAATCTACAACGCGAAATCATTGCTAAATCCAAAGGAATAGATAAAATACCAGACTCGGTTGACCACTCGCTTCTCAACTTTCCTTATCTTTCTTAAATAAAAGATAATTGTATAAGAATAAATATCGCTAATCACATTGTAAACGTACGTATTTCTAAAACAGAAGATCGATATAAAATAAATTCTATCGCTAGGAACAACCACCATAAGATATAAAAAAAGTAAGACACCGAATATATTTAGAAAATACCGAGTCGATTCTCGCTGTATCTGCATGTAATTATACAACAGCAGCGGTTCTAAATGAGTCCCCTCCTATCAAGCAAGAAGAAAATTCCGACCTATCGAACAGATAAGGATCCTCGGTTTCTCATCGTGTATAGAATTATCTAGAAGTTACTATTTCTATGGCCGCGTTCCGATAGATCGTCGGCCATCGAACAATGAACTTCCTTCATTGCCGCGCGAGACGTCTTACGAAACTTTCAAGATAATTCTTCCTTGATATCTGGACAATGGAACAGAACGAAAGGAAGCGTCTTCTCGTTCGAGGCCTGCCACGCTATCATCCACTCCACGCGATTACGGCATCGCGTATCCTTGATAAGGGCTGCCACCGTAGAACGAAACTCACGAGGGGACACGAGTCTTTTCTTGTTCCCGAGATAGAAGCTAGACGCGGTACACCACGAGTGGGGATTTACCAAGACTTTTCAATGGATTTCTACGACTACGTGGGAACGATGGATGATGTATAGGTTTTCCGGCACTTTTATCGATTTGCTCGATAGTAACGCGAATGGTGGAATAAATCCAGTGGTGTAACTAGAGTTTCTACCGCCTAAGGCTGTCCTCGGCTTCCCGGTCTCTCGCAATGCGCCGAAAATATTCGAATTTCATTCTCTTACCTTATGGTTAGAGAATAGCTGCGATAGACATGATCAATAGTAACGTCGAGTTCGTCGAGACACGTCGAGCCACTGCGTCCGAACGCGACAGAGATTAACACGGAACTGAGAGACGGAAGGACGTACACCCTCGACGAAAATTGACCCCGAGAGCATTGTTTACGTTGGGTCCTAACTACAGAGCAGCTCTCGTTCTCCGTACTCGTGATATTGTAAGAATAAAGATGTTATAAGAAGCATATAATATTTTAATTTGTTATAAATAACGTCACTTTTGTTGTAGATGATATTTTATACCAAGAGGAATGTATCTACCAAAGAGAAAAATATTCAACGACCAGTTATACATGCATATTCATTTTACGGTGCAAGATTTATATTATACTATGGAAAAAGAGAAAAGTATAATAAAGTAGCTTCGTACAACAGAGAAAGACAAGATATACGATAAGTTGCGAAGATGAAATTAAATATAAATTATAAAATACACCGTAGAAAATAAAATGACAGTAAAATACGTATAAAAATCATGGAATTGTCGATCATGGATAATACGGAAGACGCCTGACTTTGATAGATCTATGTAATCCGTATACAGCTGTACAACTTACGAGGATCATGGATACACGATTCGAGCTATAGCGTTACATTATTCGAATAATCAATGTATTTGTCGGGACTCGAAACAGCTTGGGGCTCTGCCCGGTTTGAATTTCAAATAGTCTAATATCTGAAACACTTGGTCAACTGTAATGCACGCGGACCTACATCGAGACGTTTAGCTCTTCCTTTTCTGTTAAAACGGTGCAATGAACCCACGCGACGAAACGAATTTCTCGCGGTGGAGGAATGCCACAGAGAGTGGAACGTTTGCCCGCGTACAGTCTTTCGAGCGTTCCACCGCGATAAGATAAGCAGTAATGAGGTTCAATTGGAAGATTAATTAATTAAGACCCGTGGCAAAGGGGATAAATTGGGTACATTGCGGTGGTATGCCGACATGATGCTTGTGCTACATTGAACCGAATGCCCTGTAACTGGGAAAGAATAAGAAGGGAAAATTCTCGCTAGGGAGAGCTGTGACTTGGACCTCCTAGAAGAACGTTTCATGAAACAAAGAATCGAAAGGATACGAAGAGCGAAAGATCGATTATTATTACGATCTTTTCATTACACGCGTAAGTAAAAATCGATGGTTTATAGTTTGACAGAGGATAAGAGAGTAATTGTAGCTTTTTCTTGCACTCTTTTTAGATGTTGCGAAATCTTTTGAAGCACAGGAGAAGACTCGCTTTGGAGAAATCGGAAAGTTTTGTTTAATAAAAGAAGCAATTCGTGGACGTCAATTGTATACGCATCGTAACGATATTCAATGATATTCAACGCAAACGTAACGCTTAGGAGGCACGATTGAACCAAAGGTTAATCCATTGCATGATGTATCACATTGACATAAATATCGTGTACGATTCACGTAGGTGCCTATCATTTATATACGACATTACGATGGCATTATAATACTCTGCGATTCGATTTTATAGATACAATATAAATTCTCTATTGAATAGGAAACTTTCTATAAAATTGCGGCACTTCTTGCTACGAGTGAATAGAAAAATAAAGAGAGATCGATGATGTTCAATGGGTCAACATGCAAATTCAATAGAGACGAAACAAAGGATGGTGAAAGAATATAGCAAATATCAAAATGATACTAATATAAAATTTCTACGAATCCACCATGACGTTCAAGTAGGTTAACACGCGAATCCAATAGGAACGAGAGATGGAGAAGGCGAAGAACAAATAGAAAACATCGTATCTGAACACACATGACCAGCTAAAAATACCATAAGAGTAAACGAGGAGCAACGATGGATTTATGCGGCAGACACGGAGGTTGTATTAATGAGCGGCTGGAAAAGAAATTTCCACGGGCCCCCATGATGCATCGCGCGGAAACGTGGGCCCCGTGTATGGTCGCATTGTAATCCAATTAAAGGATAATTTAATTATGGGCGGGGCCCGATTATGGCAGCTGCGGATACATAACGGTACCGTTCAATTTCCCTTCGTGGCCAAAGTTATATAATTCCATTAAAATAACATACGCACCAGTGTTCGTTTTATAGTATGGAGGAATGGATACGCTTTCAGGGTAGGACCCCGATCTACCGAAGAATTCTCGAACACGATCGGCCGTAATCATTAGCTTGTAATGTTTAATTGGACGTAGGTTGAATTACGAGGGGTTCTTTGCCTATTACTTCCAAGCTTTTTCTCTAAGGCTAGGTCATGCAACGTATCGTTAATTACATTTGCGAATCCATCATCTCGTTCGTTTATTTGATTCCGAGCAGTCTTGCTGTTCTTTTTTTATTTATCGACGTGGACTTTTATCGACGATTTTTACGATATTAATTGCAATGTCGTAATTTTTAATCGTCTAAATTACTCTTTCGAATTTATCGATTAAATAATTTTGAAATATTCTACGGAAATACTAAAGAGAAAATAATTCGAAGTAACGAGAAATATTATTTAAACGGTCCTTAAATTTTTCAGCAGCATTCTTCGTTATCGGTACATCTGGGATTGTATTTAAATAAACCGCAAGAGGTGAAGAACCTCGTATAAATAGCCTATCGATCAGAATAAATAGGAGAAAATGGTCTGGCGAAACAACAATAACTTTGATCAAAGGTAAAGTTACACTCAGCCACGCGGAACCACAATGAATCCTCGTGCCAACAATTTCAATCGCCGTATGTTTTTCCTTACTTAATATATATGTTACATCTGCGATTACTTATTAAAACATACGATAGTATGTTTAATATCGATTAAATCATTATACATTTTTGGAATTTTTATTATTTAGTTACTCTGGGATGTGGAACACCTATTACTATTATCTATTTCACAGTAAGAAGGCAGTGGAAAAAAAGAGAAAAACAGATTCAATGCTTCTTTCTCACTGTAAGTACGTCACACTAATTTCGTTTTACTTTCCATTTAAGTATAGGGAAGCAATCAACGCTTCTTGCAGAACCTATAAAGAGAAACCTCAGGTTTATTCTATTTACCAAGCGGCCTAATAAAATCCATTAAAAAGGTGCAAACATAATCACAGGAATTAGAAGGTATTATTTTTTAAATTTAATCTCACTCTCAATTCCCAAAACAAATTCTGCTGAAATAAAAGTTTGCTGCCTTCTCTCCCTCAGAGACCAATAAACAAAGTTAACAAGTGGCAACTTTGTTTAACGAGAATATTATTTGATTATTACACTACCTCATGGATCAAATTTATCAAATATTCAACGATTTGTGATTAAAGATGTAAGTTCTAAATAGATAATACGAATGAACATCTTCTTACACGTGTTTTCTGAACGAAAAATTTAGTATCGATATCTAAGACTCGACCTGTTACAGGATTGATGGATAAAAACGAGGAAAAAAAGAACGACACAGTTTCTCGCGACTAATTATCGTCGACCAGCTATGATCGGCCAGTAAACAGAGTGGAAGATAAGTAGAATCGAGGAACATCGTAGACAGATGCTCGAAATCCCACGAATGCTTTTCACGCGATTCTGGTGTGGCGACGGAGTCAAAGGTTAAACGACCCTGCATTCCCGAAACGAGCGTCGTCACGAAGGAAGCTGACTCGAATTATCCGACAATATAGAATCAGCCGTCGAGAAGGCAATAGACGAGTTTTGGACTATGTCGATTGGCCAACAGCTAATCAACGTCTCGAAGAACAAATCGTTCATCTTCTTCCCTACCATTAGCTTCTTTCTTTCTCGTATCCCCACTTCATCACTCATCCACGTTTTCGTTTCTTCTATTGCTCTTACTGCGTATATAGAGCTATGTATTATATATAGTATCTCGCCGTTTTTCTGATCTTCCAGAGAGAGCTAATGCTCGATCTCTGCATGATCATAAATTCGAACGAACTGCTCGTTTACAGGCTAAAATAGCCTTTTAATTTTGAAGCCAAAGGATCGATATTTGCGTCTATGAAAGTGGTCTAAGTAAAAAATTCAAAAGAACCGACTATTATCGCTCATCTTGAGTTGCATTCAATTACCATGTAATAAAATAAATTTCGACACGAAACTTTCGACATTTCGAAACGAAATATATAGAACTTAGACCACTTTCATAACGCATCCAATTCGTTGTTAAATCGTAGATATAACCATAAAGTCCACGATTGATTATTTTAAGTTGAAATATCAGTACGTCTCAGCTTCGCAAAGTTAATGGCACTTCTGCTGGTAGTATATATCGCGTTTTATTTTACTGAAAGCATTTTTTTCCATTACCATATCCACTTTCTGACGATGGTCCCTCTTCCCATCGTTTCATCATCGCAGTGTGTCTAGGGAATAACAGGACACCCTATATTTCTTCTCCGGCTTTCTCCGACGAGGAACAACGATCGACTCGTCTCTTTGTTCCTTCGTGTACCAGAGATACGCGCAATCGACGACTCCAGAGGTCTCGGCGCTATTTTAAGAAGCCGCTGCCCCCGCATTCGTTCCGGCGACTTTATTTCTGCCGCGATAGAAACCACCGAGATGCACGCCCGGACGCATTCGACCACGAACCCGATCTGCGTTCTCTGCCTCAACGTGCTCTGACTGCGATGAATATAGGATCCTGACGGTGCGAGGTCGACGCGGAAAAGTGATTTCGTAGGGTAAGATTAATATCGGAATTTCTTTCTCTACGTTTCGCTAATTATTTTAAAAATTCGATGAACTAAGAGAGATTGAATAACACGTCGCATTTACAGCTTCCGATTGGAGCCTCAGATCCTTATCTCGTCTTCCCTCGTTTTTTCCTGCCACTACGATTATCACGAACTAATCACTGTTTTACTACATCATCCTAACACGTTCTGTAAGTAGAATGACGAAAAAGACTCATAGAAAAAGTATACTTTTAAAAAACAATTTTTATCTCCATGCATGTAATTACTACTTCCGCTCTTTGAATTTTTAGAAATTTTCACACCGAAGCTTTCCATCGATGGATAACATCGATTTGAAGATTTAAAATAAGTTTCTACTTTTATTTTATCACGTATATATGTTTATCGGAGGAAGAATATACATAGTAGTGGAAGATGAGAGTATTTGCTGCAATTGTTTCTAATTGCAGCTAGGAGAGATACGAGACTTGTCCCAGATGCGCGGACCATCGCTCTGTATAAGTTCAACAAGAAGTTCCACGATAAGGAGGAACAAATATGTGCAAACACGTTATTTAAACCAGTTGCGTCATTCGAAATTATAAGCGATATCACCTTTATCGCGTGCACCGAGAGTCCTGGTGCCTTGCTAAGAGAACACGCGTCAGGATTTCCTGCCACATGGATCCATCGAAAAGCTTGAAAGCTTACAAAGAAATTTTATTTTTAACGTCGACCACGTGTCTTCAGGGTTTTGCGAAAAATCGCTCTCAAACGCGATACTTGCGATGTTTTTCATACTTGCTCTGCGATAACAGCGACGAGGAATGAATTACAACTAAGAGTATCCGAACTGACGTATTCGCTTGTTCTATTTTCTAATACTCCGTATCGATTCAACGAATCGAACAAGACGAATAAAAGAATTCTTTTATTCTTCTTCCGAGCTTTATAATTCTTTACTTCCCGGCACTTCTATTCGATCCGAGTGAAAATAAAACGCGAAGAGAAATGGGAACAAGACGTCAGAGGCGAGGTTACAGGGTATGTAAAATTTACAAGACACGACATAGAATAGATATGCACGGTTGTCGGGCTATAAATCTTGCGGAATTTTCTCGCGTAAGGCTAAACTTTTATGGAAACCTTCGACGTTGTAATTTCTTCGCTTCGATCGGCTGCAAAAGTCTCGATATTATACACCTCGGAATGCTTAAGAAGCTTCGCAGGCTAAAGCCATGCTCTCTGTTCACGTACTCGACAGACAATTTACATGAACAGCTTTTCGAAAACGAGTATAAAAATTCTACCAAACGTGAATTAAACAGACAGTACAAAACAGGTGCACACAGACAAAACGGCAGACAACTAAACAATCATCCTCGCAATCATGATATACAACATTCTCAACACCGAGGATCTACCAGGTCGAAATGACCAGGTTTCGGATATTTTATTTTTGTAATTACTAGAAACATGCAGAAGAAGATACCTTTGACACGATTAATTTGTATCTTGCTCAAACAGAAATGTAATTACGCGTACCTGCTTATACTTATCTTATCGTTAACATTGCAACTAACAAACTACTAGAACAAACTTTTTCTTTTCTCAAAAAAGACAGACACTTTTAGCAAAATTAATCCATTGTCTTACGATTTATTTTTCAACAAAAGCGACACCAAGGTCGTTGGCTGAGCGTTCGAAACTGTACAAATTGCAAACTTCCTATGATTTGTGTATACACGTGCGCGGTACAATTAACTTTGCAAGATGTTTGATAAATAATTACGATTAGTTGATTATTAAACAAAAAAAAAAGATTTATTGTTGCAAATTGGCCCGATAGCTTTACGACGCCTCTGAAGCATCATTGTAAGCTAAAGGGTTAATATTCATTCTGATAAATACTCCATAATTTTTCTAAAATCTCTCTTTTTAATTACTATTATTATCTATATACTATACGCATATATATGACATATATATACATAGATAGTAATAATAATATTATTACTGCTATCAAATTTTAGACATTATAATGTTAAATTATTATCATTCTTGCGCAATATATTTAGCTAATCATTTCGCCTATGCGATTTTATAATAATATCGCAAAATACAATGTATTAGGTCGTCCCATAAGTTCCTTCGCGGTGATATTTACATTCTTCGTCGCATTTTATAAACTATATCGATGATTAACGTCTTTGTGAACGAAATAGGAAGTCGTGGAACAAAAGGACGACTAAATTTTTTGTTGATATTTAAAGGTTTATTCGATGTATAATTTTAAATGGTAAAAATAAAAACCAGCACGAATTTATGAGACGAGCTAATATTATAACACTGAACTACTTAAAGAACTTTGACGATAGAGAAATGTTTGCCAGACTCGTTCACCGTGATAACTCAAAAATCGCGTGGTTCTCGAAGCAAGGTTTCCGATATGCGGCTTCCGTGAAATCGCGAGGTATAAGGGAGGTTTAAGAATGAAACGAGGAAGGATCGATAATTATCGATCGTTTTAAAAATAAAAATGAACTGTACACTTGAAACGATCGACCGGTCGTCATTGATTTCTCTCTGTTTCTCCGGCTACGTTCCACATACTCAGCATAATAACCGAACGAGAACATTCGCGGATCTGCTTAATCACCGGCAATTTTTTTTTTCTTCTTCGGGGAAAAAAGTTTCGCCGGTGAAAATATCCCGAGTCCCAAATTCTTAACGAACAAGGTTCGAAAATGATGTAGGAAGAGTTAATTTCGACGCGCGGGTTGCCTCGATTTTCTGCCGGTAATTCTTTAGTTATGCGTATGTATAAAATATAGGTCAGCGTTTAAAGTTCTGTTAAAAATCGAATATGTATGCCGCAGTGTGGCGAATCGTTACGACGACACGGTGCACCAGGTGCGATACTTTAGTTTCTTTTTCCGACCATTTAAACGACCAGTGAGTCAGCCTGTTTCTCAGCCGTGACAATCGTGACAGCGTACACCACTGGTCGTAAATATCCCAAGGTTTTTACTGATTCGAGACCACGCACAGGTATAATGCAGACACGATAGGAAATTAATAAATAACATTGATATTAACCATCGATTATTTCCATTCTCCTGGCAACCCTTAAATCGTTGCATACGACTTCAAATCTTAGAACTAAGTCAACGAAATGGTCGATTTTAGATTAAACTATACATACTATCGCGGGAAAAATTGCACAAACGAGTGATTAAAATGATAACATTGATATTTAATAGAGTTCTAATTCCATAAAGATGAATTATGATTATATCTCGCATTAGAATAAAATGATAATTAAAAATTGATATACAGGATATCGAAGCAAGTGGTATAGTTTATCTACCTAAACCAAAGTTAAGTACACGCGTACTTAACACTAGATTTAAGGGACCCGTGAATTTGACGGATGGGTTGCTTCAATTATACGATATTAACAGATTTAACCCTTTGCACTTGGCGATTTTTTAGCTACAGAAGAGTAGAAACCTACAGATTTTCTGCTATAAAACTGACGTTATTTTTTTGAATGCTACACAAAGAATGGTATAATAATTAACACGTACAATTTATTCGATTCCGATTTATCGCGTATTGTTATATCATCTTAAATTTGGTAAATTAATTAATACAGGTCTTCGAAATTTCATGGTGCCTGACAGTCGCCACTCGAGGGTTAATTAACTTAAATTAAGTCTGTTAATATTGCGATTGTTTTCAAATGAAACCCATCGTTTGTTTTTATAAAGAAAATATGTGATTTTCTTTACCCTAAATCTGACTGGTGTCCGTAGGAATAGGTATACAAAAAAAGACCCGTAAACCTAGTGTTAACCCTTTGGGCTCTATGAACGCATATATGCGTCTGGCGAAAGTTGTCGCTGTGGACGAAGGACGCATAAATGCGTTTACTTTAAGTTATCAGCGTGGACTAACGGCGCATATATGCGTCTGTCGATTTTTTTCTTTTTTTTTTTTTGATTTGGTTAGAAAAATAACGCTTTGAAATTTTTCACGCACAATTAAATTATTAATTTCTGTTATACATATCAAATTTTGTTCTTTAATTCATTGTCACTGCCAACACTAGCCGCGCGCCATATTTAGAGCCCAAAAGGTTAATAAAGTCTATTTTCTGAACAACGAAGCTTCGTTGTCGAGAAAATTTGATTCTATATTCTCGATTCTTCATGTAGAATCTATTCCCTTCCCGGTTGAACTACTATTCCTGGGACACCCTGTATAGCGGCTAATTGAAATTGAATAATTTCACAACGCGCAGTTCCTCATAATTGAATCACAGCGAGGGGGATGAAAAAGGAGCATTTAGGCGATTGCTAGGTCTAGTGCTGAAGAGCTAAATCCCATTATCTTTTAAAACCTCTGTCCCACCTGCCATTATATCTGGTCGATTAAAAAAGCAATATTCTACAACTTCCTTTCCGTCTATCTATTCCATATACTGATACAGTAAATCGCAATTACACGAACCATTTCCTAGATCCACAGACGCTATCGTCCAATAGCCCGGATGAAATTTTATCGAGCGATAAATTTCAATTACCGTGTACATTGCATTGCACGCTGCAAACGCATACAAGGCTGTTATATCATCAAAATAAATAAATCGCATTTATGCATACATATGGATATATATATAAATGTATGTGTACATGAGCTGCCTTCGTATATGCGTTATTCCAATGAGAAACGATACGAAAGCATTTCACAAGCAGGTTTTTCGAGTGCAGGCCTGATTACTCGCAATTTACGGCGTCATCGATGCACCAGGTGGTAGACAGCGCCACTTTTACGTGTACGAAGGCTCTCCCGATCGGCTGGAGAGCTCTCACCGCTGCAGCCAGTAGTACCAATGTAACGGGATCGCTAATATCGCCGGTGTCGCGTTACAGATTACGAGCAAGCTGTGTTACACGCGGCTGTTTATCGTTGGTTAGATCTTACCGAGCCTCGTAACCTAGACTTTTCTAACGTTGCGATAGAATAAAGAGAGAAAATGACTGGCAGAAATGGCTGCAGAGGTAAATCCAACTTAGCTCTCCGAAGTAAGGGTTGCGCACCGTTGTTTCTGGGTCGCTCGAGGTGATCTCAGGTGGATAAGCACCTTAGAATGGTGTGAAAATATTCGGATCAATGCTGGTTAACGCTAGATTTACGGGAGTTTTCTGTATACCTATTTTTACGGACACCCGTCAGATTTAGAGTAAAGAAAACCAGATATTTTCTTCAAAAAACAAACGATGGGTTTAATTTAAAAACAATCGCAATATTAACAGACTTAATATAAGTTAATTAAATTTGTTAATATCGTATAATTGAAGCAACCCATCCGTCAAATTCACGGGTACCGTAAATCTAGTGTTAAAATCGCATTTTGTTTTGTTCGATCCTTCCCAATTTGTATATATAAGACGTTGTCCTTTGGAGTTTAATTTCATTCGATAATGTAATTTTGAGTCAAATCAAATTCTTCTTTCATTGTAATTTATGAAATTTCCTGCGATCGTGGACCTAAAATATTTTTTAAAAGAATTAATTTCGTTCTTCCAACGGATTGAAAGATTTAGTAAATTGAAAAACTTCTTAATAATGATAGCTCAAAAATGATTAATTAAAATAGGAAATAGTAAAAATATAAAGTCCGCTTCGAAAAATGAAATAGGAACGACGTTGAAAAAATGCGAAAGGAATGTAACTTAAGAAAGTCGTAGAAATGCATGAGAGAGAGCATTGCAGTAAGAAAAAGACTTCCTTAATGATTGAAGATTAAATCAGGTAATTTCAGAAACTGTCCAATCTACTGATGAGGGTCTAACAATGTCCTGCTTGGGTTGAGCTCCTTCATTATCCAACTTCAATTTGCTTGAACGGAATATTAAACAGTTCTACTAAAGACTGAGATTTCTAATTGGTATATAGACTATAAATTATGAACGAACGATCTCAAATACTCGAGTTATGGAATTTCAACGAAATCATAATCTAGCTCTCTCTCTGACAGACAACAGAATCTTTAAATTTCGATACTTCTATTGTTAACACTTTAACTGCGAATAACATTATATATATAAAAAAAAAGAAAAATCTCTAAATTTTATACAAGTGACACTTCCTTTAGCTATTTCCTTTTTTCATTCGCTTTCAGGATAAAGTTATTATCGATATTTTCGACATAGCGACAATCGAGGCTTCACTGGTCTCGATTCCAGGATATACCATTCCAGTGAATCATCGACCATGAATAATTGCCGTCTGTTTTCTGATCGTTCTGGTCGATAAGGAGTCTTCGCATTGCCCAGGTATAATCGCATTACGTTAGAATCCGCTAATTTGTAACCACCTCGTTAGGATAAGGCGTTTATCGCTCGTACACTGATCCATTCACATTCAATAACCAAGTAATTATCCTCGACGAACTTTTTCGGATCAATGCTTGTACCTGTTTGATAAGTACCATGATCGATCGTATGAAAGAAGCTCATTATTTTCTTACGCTAATACCTCTTTTTAATAATTACAAAAAATTAAATCGATGAAGCTATATCGATGACGTTGTGCATCAATACTTATCCTATAATAAAATGAAGAACATAGAAGGAATAATTTAAAGAATAAATAAAAAGATAAAAGATATAAAGAAAAGTAATAAATTTTACCAGTTAATTAATTTTTTAGACGAATTCTAAACCGACGCCACAGATCATTTTTAGAAGATTATTTCTATTATTTTACTTCGTCGTATGACTTTATTTCCCTAGCAGACTTTCTACGTACTTATTAAGATCAATTTCTTTCCAAGACGTATATGGTGTGGCGCCAGATCTTTTGGGCAGATAATGAATGACGCAAAAGATGCGTCACTGTCCTAAAATTCGTTGAATGAAAATTATTATTTAATGAATATAATTTCCAAGTAACGGAAATTTATTTTACTGTCTCTATCTCTTAGAAATTAAGAATTGTTATCGTATCAAAAAAGAAAAAAGAAATAATTAATTAAGATTATGAAAAGACACGTAGATTTTTCGAAAATTTAAGAATCGAATCAACTTCCTAAGGTTTTTAATTCATACGTGTGCATACGTACATACACATGTGTCTGTACGGGAACGTTTGTAATATATTTGCGGCATTCACCGTTATTTTGTATTGAAACGATAACAACTAGGGCGTGCAAATCGTTTTCACTGCAGCATTGAAAAAAATCTGTTGTAAAATCACTTGTTCAGGGGAACCGATTTCGATCCTCTTTTACTAACAATAGTTTGTTTCCTCGTTACGGTAGGTTGAAATTGTGACCAGTTGTCGAATACCAGGGAGCCATTGAAAACAAATTCTGCAAATCCGATAAACTAGATAATAACAGGCAGAAGTATTTCTATAGAAATAAATATATATATATACTTGTATTTTAAATTTAAAATATAAAAAGGTGTGATACCTATTTGTACGTGGCATTAATGGATCGTGGTAATTGTCAGAAATGCAATTTTCAATAGATTCGTGAAAACATTACTTAATTCATTGCTCAAACAAGGTAGGTGTAATCACAATTGCTTTTTTAAATCGACTCCTTGTAACGTATGTTGAAATACATTCTATTACAATGAATTAGTTACAAAGAGAAGGAATAAATTAAGGTTATAAACGCACCTACATATAACCATAACGTGTAATGGCATTTTCACAGCGATTGTCGTAATAATGGGATTAACCTAAAAGACTTTAAACCGGCTATAAACTTCTTGTTTCCTATAAAGAGAAATAATTCCAGTTGTAAAGCGTAAAACTTTTAATGGTACAAATCAATGATAGCAACGTAACTACAGTACCTAATAAATTACTTGAAAACTGCCGAGGGATCAACACCCAAGCGAACGCCAATCATTCCTATCATACCTAACCTCAACACCATCCAATAAGGGAGAACGCTTTCTACGCGGTTACCAATGGATCGCGTGAACGCGTTTCTACGCGCATGCGCGGGAATTCGAAGCAGTAGGAACGGTGCGTGCAAGCGACAACTAAATCTGTATTCATAGAGCACGACAGGACGGCGACGAGAAGCGATTCAATAGACCAGCCATGGACAAGTCGAACGAATCGAACAGAGGATGCTTTATATAGCGATCGAAAGAACGCGTATATCGCGTATTGCGTCTTCGAATGGACAGTCCTCGGACGGAAACCGCGTCGCGTTGGTTTATAATGCAATACCTATTGACGACCGTCGATGGAAAACAACCTCCATGTATTACGGCCTCGCGCGCACACGTCGCACGCATATATCTATACGTAGTGTTCATTTGTATCGCGTATGCGCAGAGAATGGCAATCTTTTGCGTTCGATGAATGACGGATCGAAATCGATTTCTTTTTATAAAGAGATGCATATGCACATGCATATGAAAGACTGTTAAGTGGCATAGGTGAGTTGAAATCTAGAGCAACTAATCAAACATATTTACATATATTCTGCTGTTTACAGGAGATAAAGATGGCGCCAGAAGATTACCTGTTTGGTTTTATTTGAAAAAATGGAATACCGATCGTTGGTATAAGATAGATTGGAAATGTTTATAGGAATGAAATTATTATGTCATAAATTTCGTGAAGCATTAGTAACATAAGTATAATTATGTTAACTATTTGAACGAAAAGAGTAATATTTATTAAAGTAATTAAAGTAAAAAAAGGAATTAAAGAGAATCAAATGAATTTAAGGTAGATTGAATTTATTTGAAGACTGACAATTTCGAAGTAAGTAATCTTTTCTCAATTGTAATTTTTATTGAATGTGAAGTATATTGAAGATAATTTAATTTCGTGAAATTTATAGGGCTATAACCGTAATCGAGTTTCAAGCACGTCTCGGATACTGAAACACCTTTGACACTTGAATTGGGGTGTGTCAATTAGACGAGTGTAATACCATAAGGGTAGATGGATGGTGGTCAAATATGGTAAATAATAGAGTAACAAAGAGCAAACGTTTTTTATGTACCGTTACACTACTAAAAAAACGAAAAAAGTAATCGATAAATGAATTTTTAAGTCAAATCGATTCCTTTTACTATACGTAAATAGGTACTGCACTTCTAAATATTTCATTATTACTTTCACTTGTTTTATACAGAACCTTTAACTTCGTGTTACGGTAAACCACACGTAATACCAGACAAAAACCACAAACAAAATCGACAGAGCGAACAGCAACAACTGACTTCACGTCAGGAATAACAAACAGTTACTGAAAAAATGATTCGAGTAACCGCAATGTAGATAATCCATCGAAATCAAAGCGTGGAAAAAAAAGGAACAAAAACACAGTCATGACGAATAAAAGAAAAATCCGTGCATCGACAACGAACCTGTTACTCTGTTGGAAATTCTGTCATCAATTGAAGATAATATCTGCTACTGTCTACGATCGTGGAATTGCTTAAGTTGTAAAGCAAGAAACTGCACAAAAGAGTCACGTGTAACGTGATTGGGAAATTTTCATTAGAGAAGAGATAAGAGGGAAATAGTATTCGACGTGTTAAACTAAATGACGTTAATAGTTACGAGAAGTTATTTAACAGAAACGGATGTTTTAATTACAAAAGAATGTACGGAAAAGAAGGTCCATTCTGTTGATAAAATACGTGTGAAAAATACATAATTATGTAATTATGCATTTCATACGTACGTATTATTTTAATTATTAAAATATACGTGAAAAGATGCACTCTCTATTAAGCAATTAACATGTGGGAAAGATCTATTATAGACATGAATATATTAATATTAAAGTATAACTAAAGTTACCACATCTATTTACGAATCAAAAATTTGAAACATGTAAGTACTCGAGAGATTATAATTTTCTAATTCTCAAGTAAGTTAAAGGTTTTTCTCAAAAAAACGCTTTNTAGTTAACTATCTTTATCTGGCAAAGAATAAGGGGAAAACTTCAACAAAGAATTTTTAAAAGACATTAAGGTTCGCAAAATAACATGGACGAATTTGTATTCAAATTACATTTGTCTCGTCGCCATTAAAAACTTATTCATATTCATAATGAAGATATTACAATAAAAGAGGAAGAAGGAAGTTTCGTTTTCGTTGCTTCTTTTCTATCATTAAAACATAACACATTACTACGACGGACAAAGAAGGCCGACCATAAGACATAAAATACCAAGGCACGTCGCAGTCTGCGCAAGGTAATCACCGTGCACGCATAGGCATGAGAAAAATGCATTTGCTTTTAATGCACGTGAATTCATCAATTCAAGGATACTTGAGAGAGCGCCACTGCGAAATTCTTTCTCGATCTAAAATTCTTTCAAGCGTCGTTACAGCCGAAAGAAAAATTTCATTTGCATACCTTGTCACGTGCGTAACGATATTCGAGATGAAAATTAAACTTGGAAGAAAACGTCTTTGGAGGGGGTTAACGAATTCGTTTAACGCATTCCCTCTGTCTGCATTTTTTATTAAGAGGGAGAAAAGAAAATGTTGAGTGAAATTAATTTTAGTATTATTAAAATGATGAATATTACTTTACATTGAAAATTCACTTGGTATTATTACTGGATTTTTACCTGAGAAAAAGGTTTATGGTTTTCCTCGTAAAACCTTTTCGTAGAATGTATTTACAGGAACAATAAGATTATGAAAATTGTGCGAACGATTACTCATCGATTTGTGAATTTCATGGAAATATTGCATCGCTTTGTTTATTGTTATTTCAAACTTAAATGGTGTGGTTCTAAGAATACGAAGAAACTAATAATTCATTCTTACAGAATATTCAAGAATTTTACATAAAAATAAGAAAAGAAAATATTTATCCTTCTCTGATCAATGTCTTATTATGAAATAATTACAAACTCTAGTAACGATTATTTCTTGTAATTATGCAATTATTCGATTCTTTGATTTAAAGAATAAAAGTAGTCATAAAATCGCTTTACTTTCGTCGAGGAATATACCCCTAATTTATACAGCTATACCTAAATGCAGAACGTTATAGTTTCGTTATAACGCCTCATAAAACCTGCATTAAAACGCTTCTATTATTAGCATTCACCAATACGTCCAAGCCATTAACATTTCCATTAAGATTATTATCGGGAATTAAAGAAAAAAACCTGCCACTTATTGAGGCCTATGTAGCAGCCTCAATAAAGAGAATCGAGTTACGCGTTCCAACAACCGGAAGACATATCGAACACATCCTACGGCGCACCAGAACCATTCCCATTTCTAACCTCGAAAACAATATTGTTACTTCAGCGATTCACTGCCTTTTTCTTTCTTCCCGGATGCATTAGGAATTTCTAAAAAGTTCAATATCAAACAGATCAATAATGAAAAATAAATAAAAGAAAGATATAAATTTCGTACAATTACCTGTATAATGCCGTAATATAAATAACAAGAAATAATTACGAAAGGAAATTCTTAACAGTACAGAGTATATAACAATGATATACTGTTCGCAACAAATCCTCGGCTCCTATTCAAATACTTAATAATCTATTAATATCTCGGTATACCTCCACTCCTAAAATTCCAACGTCGCATCCCTTCGCGTAAATACATGTAAACCCACCGCAACGATCGCATATACAGTTATATAAACGGGCGCTAAATTTCTCGGCCGAGCATACCTAACCTTCAAGCTAATCTCTTAACCTTTCCGCAGAAAGGATTTACCTGGCACAATAAGATCGTAAATTCTCTCCGGGGGCCCGAGAGGACTCTCGTTTCTAAACGCACGTGTTTGGAAATTCCAACGGGACGAATTTTTCCACAGTGTACCGTTAAATGCTCGTGCACGCGTTTTTTCAGGCGTGTCGGCCTTCCACGAAACTGTTTTAAAAGGCGCAGGACAGAGAACGGCGGCAGGAGAGGGGAACGGTTTACCCACATCTTCTCTACCTGCGCGTTTCCGGTGATTTAAAGAGCCCGACCTGCCTCAAGCGTGAAGCGTGCACACACGCGCTCGTCTCCTCGCCTCTTCACCCCTTTAGCTCGGCCCGATCGAGAGAAGGCAGTAGGCCAACCGTGCGCCGTCCAGAATGAAAGTCTTATTAATGCAATTTCACGTACTATAGACCAACGTAATTGCTGAATTAACACGCTTGCCAACTGGGACTAATAGAGCCGGATAATATTCTCGAATTATCGCGAACGCGGAATCATTTCGCCCGGCGATTGTGCGTCGGTGCAGATGGCGCTGTTGTCGCTGGCTCGCGGAGTAGGGAATATGGCGACACGTTTTGACAAATGGGGTAGTACGATCGGCGAAAAGAAACGATCGCTGATGGTAGATGATACGTTTACGCGGTTTGGAAAATTTTTGGAGATTCGAAGAATGAATTATGAGGTAATTTTTTTTTATGGGTTTCGATTAAAGGAAAGTAAAATAATTTGTGCTTTAACCCTCTTATCGTTTAAATTTCGTAGCCGTATGCTGTAGTCAACAGCAACGTTGGCCACACGTCGAGATATTCCGTCTACACACGGCGAAGAATAACACGCGACTGAGACAGGAAAATACTAGCGGAAATTAACAAGTCTAGACCTGGAATGTTTACGTTGAAACCTATCTACGACTCTCGGCTCTCGAACAAGCTAGTGTTTGGCTCGATTATTTTAATAGGAGGCTCGTACGATATTGTAGGCGAAATTTTGGTTATTAATAACAATGATAATTATAAAAATAATTTACGTATTTTTTATTCTTCTAGGATTCAAAACGAGTTTTAATATTCGACAGGAGTACTGTAACCGTTTAAAAGAATTCTCCAGGTAAAAAGGTATTAGTCACAACGATGAATATAAAATCGGTTCTTGATAAGATATTCATAGCATTGAAATTGATAAATAAACGTATTATACTGGATGTTTATTAACTAGTAAAGGATTGAAATCTAAAAAGGTATATCTAAAATTCCTTACTTTATTCTACTTTGTACCAGTTTACTTTGAAACGTGTTAATTAAATTTTATTCAGCCCCGTCTGCAGTCTAATAATTCCAGCTCTAACAACTCCTTGCCATTTTCGACAACTAGGAACAAACTACCCATTTGTCCCGCCGTTGTTCAGCCTAGTTATTTATGGGTAGAGAAGTTGCGAATTCAAATTAGGTCTGAAACTCGCTTCGCCTGTCTCAATAGGGATCGGCGCGTCATAAACCCTCGAGAACATGCAGAACTTTGAGAATACGAATCGGTTTTCCAAATTAACGCTGGGACAGCCTACTTGTGTAACTCGTATGGGACGTGGAAGACTCGGGGAACCGCTGGAAAGTACTTCTTGCTGTTTCACATCCTCATCTACATTTATAAGCCCTTAAGAAGTGACTAAAGGCAAAAGGCAATTAAGTAGACGAAAAAGGAAGTGGAAGAAGCGGTATTTTTTAGCCATACGAACTCTAAACTCGCTAGCTTTGAAACTTTTGGACTTATGAACTTCGAGTTCGAGTTCAGCAACTCTGAAGCTCGAGAACTTAGCATGCTGAATTTAGTATGTTTCACTAAGTTTTAAGCGCATGTAAGTTAGCATTTGAATTTATTAGGAGAGGATTTTAGACGCTTTCAGTTTGAAACCAGCCTCGGGAAGGTTGTCAAAGAGAAGTGCTCTAAATTAAAGTTGATAGCCATTAGAGTTACACTCTTTTAAGAAGCAAAAAAAATTGCAAGAAGTGTAAAATGCAGGAATGGGTAAGAAGAATAATTGAAAGATCATATGAGAGCAGTACATGCAATTGCACATTCTTTATGTCTCATTTTAGTTACTGGAAAAATAGAATTACAAGAAAATGGAATTTCCACGACTTCATCCCCTTTTTAGTACTCGTTGAAAAATTCTCTATCAAGTAAAAGTCCTTTCAATGAAAATTCACAAATGAATCTTCAAGAGAATAACCAAGATCAAAATAGGTATGTTTCTCAGGTTTAGCTTCTGTTTCATGCTATCGTAGAAGATTGTCTATCAACTTTCCATTTCAATATAAATGTAACAGCTTTATATTCCCATAGAATATTTAATTCCGGATCAATGAATAAATTCGAAAGAGAATAAGATTTATTACATCATTTATGAAACTCATTTATATCCGATGATCATCCACGTCTGAACCAACACGAAGGTCAGTCTCATGATTTGCAGTATCAAAATAGGTAGCAACGATTCGAAGTGGCCGATCAATCATGCAATTTAAGCACTCGACCAAACTGCAACGATCGCTTAATCGGAAACACTTTGACGGTGTAATAAAGCTCGCTAAAGGTGTCCATGGCTGCTGACTTCTCCCAACCTAAATACCAGGCCACTTTGTTTTTCCTCGTGAACTGCGTTCTCTACAGTTCCTATGAGTCAGCTCATTCCATGGCTCGTTAAATCCCGACCCAGCCCAAGCCATAACTGGAGGCTTTAGATTGTTTCCTCTAGAACCCGTCTTCTCTGAAAGAATTTCGACACAATTGCCTTGGAACTTGCGCGCTTGATCCATCGCCTATGATCTACGGCCTCTATGGCGAAGTATAAAATAACGAAAGCGCTATCTCGTCCGAGACGGAAGTAACTTCACCTGGAAGATCGATTTTAAAATTTCATCTTGAGCCATTAAGCAGGATAAGAATGTTCACACGAGGTTCGCTAAGAGTATTCTTATCTGACTAGTCTATCGTATCTTTTTATAAACTGCTATACATATCCTGTTTCTTAAATAATCTTATATGTTATATACCTGAACAGATGTTTTGAAATCAACTGACGATACGAAACAGCTGAGACCAGCTTTCTTATAAACTAACCGAGTTATTGCGAGAAGCATATATCCCAAGACCTTACGGTGTAACGTGATAACACGAGATGTGAAAATATATAGAATTTAAATATAAATGTTTAAGTTGCACCGCTAAACCTGATACATTTGGTTCGGTGCACGAGATAGACTTGCTGGACCTGTAGCACCAATCGACCTGTTACCGTCAACATATCCGTTCTCTTTAGAGGTTCAGGTCTTTTCAACACTTACTTCTGGAAAATCATAAAAGCTTTAATCCGTAAATTTTCTTTTCTCTTTATTTATATAAAATATCGCGTAAAACTCGAGAGAAAATTAATTTAATATTTTTGCAGATGATCAAACGATAGTAAAAAGTGATCATCCCTTGAAGATTCCTCAACGACAATGGAGAGACCATCTGGTTAAACGCTTAAATCGCCCTAATTACCAATGCCTGATCAATCGTTCTAAAACACATGGCGTACACACACATACGAGATTGTTAAAGCGAGATGCGCGACCTCGATCGACTTTACCAGCGTTCTCTGCAACAAGATCTGCTTTCTCTCATTACGCCGTCATGAAAGTATAATACTTATGCTCGATGGAGCACCGAGAGATCCTCGTACGAGGTGGCTGCTTACTGCAACAGTGCAAATGCGAGTCCTCCCCACTTCTTCGCCGGCCTATCCCCGCCGCTCGTCAACAAACCACCGCTACGATCGTCCGTTTAACGGGCGACGCGATGCAATTATAATGTATCGCTTTCGTAGTCGACTTCTCGTGCTCAGTATGTATCGCGGATACCGGTCGCGGGTAAATCGGACCGGAAACGAGTTTAGCGTGTTGGAGAAACGTCGGAAACAATCGATTGGCCGGGCACAAATGGCTCAGCCCGACGAATCCTCGTACGGGCATGCGCACCACGTACGCGTCTCCTTGTCTGGCCTGCTAGCTCTTCCTCGGTCGTTCGCACGCACGATTCGTTGGCCTGTCTACTATTTCATCGCCTGTCGAAAATGCCATTGAATTCTTTGACAGTCTGTATGAACATTCTTTAATGGAGATTTATCACAGTTTTAGGCATAAAAATAATTCCTGTCTTTTCTTTCGTTTGTTCAAAAGAAAAAAACGAGGTTAGGGTTAAAACATCGTGCTTCCGAAGAGGAATGGGAAGTAATGATTGATCGTAGATAATGGCTGGTAAGTGAAAAGATACAGCCATAGAACGGGATGAATTATTGCCACAAATAAATGACCATTTATAATGTATCATAAATCTAATACGATGCAACTTGGATGATTAAGGTGTGTATGAATAGGATAAGAATGAGTATTCTTTTTATTAGAAAGAAACAAATAGAAATTAATGCTTTATATAGAAGTTGCAGGAAAAGTCATAAATTTGACATATGGTTAGAGATCGGTGTACATTAAGGAATATGGAACACATATGTGCGTGCCCGTGTATCTTTGGAAAAAAAACTCGGGGGAAAAAGAGAGAAGCCAATGGGTAAATTAGCACAATTTCACGCGTTCCCGTGTCCTGCTAACTTTCGCACCGAAAAGCGCGTCTTGCCAAGAAAGCGTGAGAAGCAGATATGAAACAGACAATTCTTGTTTCAGATTTTTTCATAACCTAGATTCGCGTATCAACGGCTCGTGCTGGCCAGGTCTTTACACCTTCGAAAGTGGTCTCTTCCTTCTCCTTTGTTTTGCAACGCTATACAAATCATACAGCCTTTCAAGGACTTCCAATATCCCGATGAATATTCAGATATACGCCATGAAGTTGCATGCACAACTGAATGAAACGCATCAATTATAGACATTCTTCGTAAAATCGCAAACTATTTGTGACAATGGTTAAATTGTTCTTTAAACTCGAATGAAATACTTTCTTATTTCTTTCATACCGAAACATTCATTTCTTACGAATTCTGTACTGTTATTTAAACGGAAGAAGACGAAGAATCTTCATTGTTATTTTTCATCTTTTAATTCCAGAGTTAAAAAAAAGAAAGAAAACGTAGAAAAAGGTTTTGGAAAGATAAGAAAGATATATTATAGCAAATTTGAGACGCCATAAGAAAACTGAAGAGACAAGGAAATATGCCAATTTCCTACTGATCTTAACACAGTAACCAAGAGAAACAGCTCGTTATACTTTACACGACACACCCCACACAACTTCGGTCTAAGAAACTAAATAACAATGAACAATAACCAAGATTGCGTCTTCGATTTCTATGGTATAATTATCTAGCCTTAAACAAGGCTATAACTGTATTCAGAATAAATAATGCTAGGTAACATCCGAAGCTTGGAAAGAAAGACTCCTAAAAAAAGGAAGAGAAAACGACACTTTTCATTTAAAGTATTGAAAAATATCCAAATGTTTCTTTACAAAATTTAATTCTTTTTATTATCAAATGAAAGAAGAGATTCGTAATGTATCACGAGATGTTACACTGAATATATTACTGTAATACAAAGTGTAGAGATACTACATGCTATTTATCACGGAATCTGTAAGGATAGAAAGCATTTCTTGGAAATTACGAACATCGTTTGTACCCGGCACAAAATTGGTCAAGTTGGCCAATTGATCCGGGCCACTCCATGCGTTATTTATACCTATCTTGGTAATGATTAGTTCAATAGGAACTTCCTCTGTATTACCTGTGACCTCTTTTGTTCCAGTTCTGCCATTTTACCATTCGAACAAGTGCTCATTTAGAAGCGTTCCTACGATTCTTCATATGGGAATACAATTTATAACCGTTCCGGACAGCTGTTACCAACAAAATTCGAACAGAAGAAACCGATTCTCCGATACTTATTCATTTTGTGCATCAAGCTCCTGGGAACATTCAAAATGTAAGTTAATCTGTCTGCAGAGCTTGAAACTTTTCAAAAGTAACATTATCAACGATTAACAGAGCAATTACTTCCAGAATCGAGTTAAGATACGTATGTCCGAAATCACGAGGCATGATCAGAGAATCCAGAAGTGGGCACCGGAAGTGGAGGCGTCGGTAACACATGACAATTGCAACTGATAAATTACATAAAGCGCAATCCTCCATTAGGGTGCCTAAAAATAGCCCTTCCAGACCCGAAAGATGACCAGACGAAACGTTGCTTGAACCGTCTCTTATCCGAATCGACTCTGACGTAATTCAAGTTGGGAAGCAAGCATGTATTCCCTGTTTTTTCGCCAGTAAACGAACGCCGAAAGTGGCAAGCAAGACGTTTGAACTTTGCGAACGTCCAGTTTGTCGGGAAAAGGAGAGGAGAAAAGAATTAGGTAGAAAAATATCGACCTTTGAAATCTGCTTCCCGGAGTCACCGAACAGTATCCGTAGCTCTCCCTTTCGGGGAGAAGCGTTGTGTGTTCAACAGATGTCGTAGAAAGACCTCGACGATACTGGCGGTCAGATGAAAAAGATCACTGCAGGACAGTTACAAGTGGGATGAAGAGGGAGTTTTCAAAAGTGTTTCAAAACTGCGCCGCATTCGGATGAAATTCCATTCATAGCGAACACGATACAAAAAATTCTTGAATGCTTTTTCTGAAAAGGAAATATGAGAATTTATTTTTTGGAAAAAAAAAAGGTAACTTTCAATTATACATAGGATGAATAGGAAAGAGTCCTTTCTCGGGTTACTAAAATTGTTGAACCGATAGAAATAATACAACGAATATATCCCATATGTATGCAATCATGCTAAAAGAACGGTATAGTTGAATTCCGTTAGCGATTTGATAATTTTTAAAATTCAAGTCGAGACCGTTTACCTTTCGTTGACATACAATTCATATAACAATGTGTATGTAAAATTGTTTCTAATAATACAACCGAATATATAACGTTGTTTATAGTCTACTCTACTTTTCATTTACCATTCCAGCAGAAACGAAGAAAGAAAATCTAACGCAACACTGGTTTCACGCATAGGAGTTCTGCAATGATACGTCTCGTTTATTTATCGTCTGTTTCGCGACCCGCGACCAGCATCGTCCCTCTGTCGGCGATATAAATAAATCGATGCAAAAACGCGCGTAAACAGCCACGAAGATAGGTGACTGTGTATAGCGTGGTTATCTCAAGAAAGACAACAAGAAACCGCCATCTCCTTTTATAAACAAAATCACGATTCGGAAGTTATACATATATGTCACTGCCTAAAAATGTGACGGTTTCTTAACCCTTTGCACTTCGAATAATGTTCGCCAAATATCTGGTCGTGTTCTCTTTTATATATCTTAGTAATTTTACTATAGTAAAACTTGACTTGATTTCTTCTGCCATTTCCGGAGAAAAACCTCAGGGAAATATACATTTCTCAAAAAGGTTGTGCTGGAATAAGTTATTATTCGATTTTTTATTACTATTTAATTTTATTACTAATCACTAATAAACTTTAACATTCCCTGACAGGGGAAGAGCGGAGTGCAAAGGGTTAAGAAAGGAAAAATTCATCGTGTAAGGATGAAGAAACACATGGTTGGACGAAGAAACTCTGGGCTACCACGCAAATCCCATGGAACAAGTAGTCCCGTTGCCTATGCCCGGATCCCGAAGGGGTCTGCTACGCGTCCTTCCATCCCCCTCGAAAACAGAACGGCGCAGGACCGAGCGACGACGGGACACGGGGGGGCAGCCAGCATTTTGCCTCTGTTCAAGTTGGAAGCCCTCCAATAGGCTTCGCCGGTTCACCCCCCACGCGAACCGCTGAAACCCGTTTTAAAAGTCCATAGGAATGCATACCGCCGGGCCTTTCACCTCTTTCGCGAGAAAATGTATTTTCATGCTTTTCGATCGCGTGCGCCCGTCATCCGGCCGTGTTACTCTCGCAGCGGATATAAAATTTTACGATGGAAAACGCAGTTACCGCGTGAAGAGAGAAATCGTTTCTTAATTATTTTTTTTTCTTCTCTTCTTTTTTTTTCTTTCGAAACGTTACGCGCTGGAAATCAGGACGCGACCCCGAGCAGGTCACGAATATTTCATTCGGATAGGTGTTTCGTAGAACGTATCGGGAAAGGAGATCTACATATTATAACGGTCGATATGATTGCCAGGTTTCGAAAGAGCGTAACAGGTTTGATGTTCCAGCGGATTAGACTGACGTGTATACATATCGTGTAATGGGAATGAGATTCTTGTATGTTTAGCTATTACGTGCGCGATTACATGCTTCAAGCTTCGCCCCCATCGAAAGAGTCGTGGGTACATTATCGTTGCTTGTCTAAAAGCTGCCGATTGTAAACATCACGGTTTCTATAAATATTTGCATGCGAAATTCAAGGCAAGCTGCCGGATCAATTTATACTCCGTTAAAGGAAAGGTATGCACTTTCGATGCACCGCGAACTCGTAATTAAAGAATCCGCTGGTAGATAATAAATTAACAACGCCATGACTCATGCACTCGTGTCTAAAGTTGATGATTCGAAAAAAAAGCCATGCAAGCGTCGCCCCCGAAATTTTCAGCCAAGAGAAATCGATATCGTTTTAAGAGGTATTTCCAAATTCGCGGAAAAATCGGAAATCATGAGAGAACCAACGGCTGATACGATAAGAAAAAACAAATTCATGGCCGAAACGAAATGCTCGTTGCGTGAAAAGTAATGAAACATGACTAAAAACAGCGTTGAAAGCGGATTTAAATATCGCTTTGAGCGCAGAAAGGTTGACAAGAGTCGCCATTTTGGAATAATCGGTAAAGGATCCACCTCCTCTGTCTTTTTTTTTCAACATACCATGCTCGTTGGTTCGATGGAACTGTGTTTACCCGAGTCTTGGCACAATGAATACATTGAAACTCTACTCGGTCGAGCTACAATGACGAAAAGACAAAAGGACGCGTTCTTGTATACCCGGAAGAAACACGACGCCTGAGATAGAACTTTTAGGAGCACCGGGTTCGCACATCGATCTCCCCTATATCTCCCTGTATCGTGAATTTCGCAATTCGAACGATTCCCGGATAAGTAAGCATATGATAAATAAAAACACTTACCTCGTATTTGATGCCGTTAAGCCGCAACCATGTCTCCACCTTGAGACAATACGGTGAGATAGAGGGCAGAAGAGGTATTCGGGAGAACTGATACAGATAAACAATATCTTTCTCGTAGTTGGCCTTATGCACGCTGATAGCCTTGGTCGGTGCCGAGGATGGCGTAGCGGCCGCGGCGTCAGCAGTCTCTTCTTTTTTACCACTTTCTTCCTTTTTCGCCGCATCTTTCTCCTCTTGCTTATTGTCCGGCGGCGTTTCGTCCTTCAGCGCCTCTTTCATCTCTTTCACATCTTTAATCTCCTTGCTCTCCGGCCCGGTGTTCTCTGTCTCCGTTGCTATCGTCATCTCGACTACTTTTCACAGATCCGACCGGTTTCAGTGAAAACGAGGAAATGCTTCGTACGAGCGAGCAAGCGAACAAACGTCGACGGACAAGTTTTCGAGCGACACTGGAAGCCTATCTCTCGAAGACAGCGCGCACCACACAAACGTATGCCGGGTACTCGCCAATCCCTCTGCTTGCCGGCCGGTTCCTTCTCGTCGCTGCCCCGTTCTGTCCGCGGCTCCTGTCCCCCCAGCTGAAAACGGCGCTGCGCATGCGCAAGCGCCACACCCCACTGCTGTCGCCATATTTAATTGGTCCGCCACCCCTGCCCGGTCCGCGTGCCGCTCTTTCTCTCTTTCTCTCCTCATTCTACCTTTCTTTTTTCATCCAACTCCCTTTAAGTCCCTCTTTTCCTCCCGCGAAACCCCCATAAGCAGGCTCGCTTCCACTTCGCCGTGGTTAGTCTCGCCTGGCAACACTGCCGCCACCGCCACCTCAAGAGGGCCGAACAAACTCGCAACTATATATTTAGGTACCCTGGACGAATTATGGAATACATTGTCATAACGAACGTGTATTTTTATCGTTAAATTCTACCTTGATATTTCTTTACCGACACGCGTTAAAGTACATTCCTCGGTCAACAGTATTATTTCTTATGTTCGTATAATCGTATAATCATGGTTTTAACGATGATCCGAATTTTTTGTAAGATATTTCTATGTTCGAAATTTATATTAACTACGGGTTTTTTTTTTTTAATAAGCTCCCGAGGAAAACCGCACGAGGGGGAGGGCTTCTTAATGTTCTAGTTTCGATCCTGGACCAACCCAGCCAAACGTTCTTCTCACTCGCACAGAACCGGCAACGCCGCACCAGACCGGCGTAACAACGAACCCCTTTTCACGGATTACTTTTTTCCACTCTCTGGCCGATAGACTCCATTTGGAAAACTACCTGCCACAACTTGCGCCGCCCATGGACGCAAACTCTCCCCAAATCACTCCATGGTCCTTCGGTTCTTTTGCTTTTGTCTTTACGTTCGGCCTTCTGTCTTTCTCATTTTCCTCAATGCTCTCTCGCTCCTTCTCGTCCTTCTTACTCCTTTGGAATATCGTACTGAGATTGTTAAGTCCATAAGCGGGATTATACCTTTCCTACGGGGTACCGTTTCGCTCGGGAACCATCAATAGGCGTAAGAAAACGACCAAGTCCCCTTGTCTCGAGGCGCGAATTAACGATCGAACGGATAAGAACTGAAATTCGAAGCGATTTCGATTATCAACGAAACCAGAAAAAATAAACAAGTTACTATAAAAAAAATTATTACTTTTCTACGTCTTGTTAATTCAGCATTGACGCCTTTATGCTAGATTATTTATAGAATTAAGAATAAAAAATTGATTAAAAAGAAAGAAAAAAAAAATGCGCTACTTTCCGTAGATTTTCTTTCGATGATTCGATATTTAAATTCAGGAAGGATACAACAACCTTAAAAGTGAATAAAAATTTATTTACTCCTGATGTTATAATATTTTCCACAATGTTTATGACAAATTCATATCGTTGTCCATAGTGTGCGCGTTATCTGTCGAAAAATTTTGTATACAACAGGGAACTAACTAATAAATAATTCGTTAACGAATGCTCGTTCTTGAAATGTAATTTAAATGCGCAGGATGTATACAGTGTGTATAGTTACTTCGAAATGATTCGTAACAAGATACCGAAGTATATTCAGACAGAGTCGTTGCATTGTAAAATGTTGAATGAAGATACCTGAAGAGTTTGACGATAGTTTCTTAAAAGTACAAATGTGTTGGAAGAGACAAATATTGTTAGTAAAACATGTATTAGTCACTCGTATACTTTCACGTTAAGAAAAAAGTTCCGTACATCTTTCAGTATTACTTCTTTAGGTCTGAAGTTGGCACTATCGATAGCAAAAAAATAATTGAGTAGCGACATTGATCGATCGATGCTAACCGAATACGTGATTAATAATGGCCGATACATTACCCGGGAAATTCAAATTTTCACAACTATTGAAATCATTATAATGAAACATTTTTTTCTAAACCTATAATGAAAGACATATAATAAATACTAAAAATTAATAAAATAATAAAAATTAATTGTTACGAGGATTAATATGGATATGATGAAAATAAAGTTATCCTAAGAATTCGTTTGTGATATACATATATCGACTCGACTTGACTGTAAAATCTAAATTTTAGACAAAAATAAAAGACTGATCGTTGTAAACACACATGTATATATATATGATAGGGTGATGATTCAATTAAATAAAGAATTCTTTAAAATTAAGTATCCTCTAGGGAGATACTTGTCACTTTGACAAATACTGATTACTATAGTGATATATTTAAGGTAGTTCCACTAAATACAAATAAATTTATAGCATACTAATAGAGTTACAGTCCTTGGTACCAAACTTTTTTCTTTCAATAAAACACTCGAGGGTTTACAAAGGATTGATTAATCCATGATGATAACTGACTGATCAATCTCTATAAATTGATTCGCATTAAATACGATCACCATATTCGAGATGCAGTGATATGCATATCGAATAGAAAAAATAAATAAATAAATTTTTCCACTTGTCAATAAAAGCAACAGATTGAGCTATTTTTTAAATGCATTTGCTGGTCAATTGCTTAAGATAACAAATGCTAATGTACATAAATATATATATATTACAATCTCATAATTTTCAATAAAAGAGCTGCAGCGAAATTTTTCATAGAACTTTTGCATTTTCTTCTCTTGTTTCTCCAGTTTAAATACAATTCGTCATTTTTCCTCTCCTATTCTTGCACATTCGTTTCTTTTATCATTGATTATTAGAATAAGCTTAAAATTAAAAAATGCAATACTCTGTGTAAAAATTAGTTTTCAGATAATCGCACACCTATATTCGCGACGTGAGAAAATTTTGGACATATTTAATGGACAATCTTCTTAGTCGTTATACAGTTAATCCATTCGGCTCGAATAATATCAGGCAGTATCGAAATTATTCCTATTACTCTCCTTACTTTAATAAGACGAAAGAAACGTGTTCGATTTCTCTGGCGAAATATCTGAAAAGACGAGAAACTAAGCCTTTCTTAGTAATAAATTATTGAGCTTGTGCCATTAAGCGTTGCCTTAGCGTATCTCTATGTTTGTTAAAATTAGATAGACTGCTGCGGAATGATATCTTTTACAAAATATTATTATTTTTGTGAATTGTGTAAAAAGCGACACGATATATTGACACTCTTGTGGTTTACTGAGAAATATCGAATTGCTACGGGGTATTCTGAGTATTTGAACGATTAAAATTACTTTGAAAACATTCCGAAAGAACGTGATCATTCAGGAGTGTGAATATGATAAAATATCTCAAAAATACTTATCGAATTGAAAGCTATAATTTTTTTTTTTCGAACGCAGCTTACGTTGTAAAATGAATAAAAATCACAGCAAATATTACAAAGCTGTATAAAAATCAGTGAAATATACTTTGATAGTTGATAAGCTGTTTTAGTCTTTTTATTTATATATCTAAATACAGTCGACAATTGCAAAAATAATCTTCAAGTTGATTTTCAAATTACATAGCTGGAAAGCGAGTGAAAAAGTGAATTTCGAGTGTCTACGTTAAAACAAATAGAATTTTTACTTGTTGCACAGTAAAAATCATTCATGTTGTAACAATAATCTAATTATCGAGCCTTCCCCTCCGATGAACAAATTCAGTTAATATCAATAATTTACTCGATTAATAAGATTCTACAACGTTGCAAAGAGTACATGCAGTTCTTTTTATCGACGAAACGTGCACGAAAGCAGAAAATTTCGTTTCTTCGAGAGAATTCTTGTGTTTGGTGCGTTCACGATCGATTTTCACAATTTTGGTGCCAATTATTTTGTGACGAAACGGAATTATGTACAATACAATTTAGGCCAAAGCGAAAAACTGCAGACGCGTTCAACCCTTAACGTTCCAACGTTATACATGATTAAAATTCATTATTAATAGATAAATTTATAATCGATACCTATCTAAAATGAAAATGAATAGATCACACGGCTAGAACTATATAATCGACTTTAAACACGCGATTTTGATTATAAAATAGCAATTTATATTTTAATTAAATTTACCTCTTCAAATTGAAAATTTGGAGTCGATATTTTAATAAAAAATTCCAATCGCATTTTTCATCTACATATAAAAATACACGCGACACATAAAACAATTTAAAATTATGATTCACTCATGATTATTAATTATTATTAATGTTAAACGCATAATTATCGATTTTTACGTGTAATAATTATCAAATATTGCTTCTTTCGAATCTCCATTTTACCATCCTTTTTATGAGCAATAAAACTACTTCGAGTCTGTTTTTAAAATATCTAAGTACCCCACCTCTAACGTTTGTTTCTCTTTTAAACAAAACAGAAAAGTGGCTCGAAAATGATATTCAAATAAAAATATCTATTTAACAGAATTGAGATAATAAGATTATCTATTTGCACTCTTTATAAAAACACCTCTCGGCGTTCGTTTTATCAATACTCTTCTAAAGATACGCTAACGAGCATAAACAAATACTCCTGATTGCACTAGACAAACGAAAGCGGTAAAAAATGACGAGCGATAAAACGAAGCTAAAAATGGCCGAAAATTAGAATTTATCGTCCCCAGCGATAAAAAAGGCTGTTCTTTTATCGACCAGCTGTTTCCTTTATCTTAAAAGTAAATACGTCTCGACTATTTACTTCGATTCTTAAAACGCCTCAAAACACACGATCGTAGCAGGAATGAAAATGGATCGTTAAGGGTTTGATTGAAGCTGAAAAAGAAACGAAAAAAAATGAAAAAAACGAAAAAAAAAAACGAAAAAAAGATTTAAAAAAAAAAAGAAAAAAAAAATATAAAATAAAATATATAAAAAAAAATCGAGAATAAAGCAGTTTGACGTTCTGATCTGCGCAACTACTTACATTGGAAGTAATTATCACATCCTAGGAAGTCGCTATAAGGAACGAGCTATCCGGGCTACTTAAGTTTTACAACTGTACTCCCGATTATCTCGTTCGGTTTCACTTTCACTTTCAATAATCTGCAATTAGTAAATTAATTTAGAGAACACCGATTCACCGATTAGCAGCTGCTTAGATCCAATTAACGAAATTACGAACTTTTTTCTATCACCCTCCACCAACTAATTAAAATTATCTTTTTCCGAATTTTGTTTCATGGGCTCATGTATGTATGTATGTGTGTGTGTATGTGTGTTGATTTTGTACGCAAATTCTCTACTCAATAGTTGGACCGTTCGAATCAACCTCGTGTCGTTTCTTCGTTTCAAAAGCGTATTACGAATATACAAATATACGCAAGAAGAATACTAGAATGAATCCAGAAGGTGGTTTACATACGTTTTTTTTCTTTTCTTTTTACGTGTCTGTGTTCTATGTTTGTCGTTTCATTTTTCATTAAAACTCTACAACCGGAGGAATACGCTACTGCGACTCTTTAATGAGACTCTAAATACTCCGTCGTATCAGGAAAAACGTGTGCTTCTCTATCACTTTCCCTTTTTTTTCTTTTTCTTTTTTCCCCCCCTTCTTTTTTTGTTCTTTCATTCTTAAACGACAGTTCTAACTTGTCGATTTTCCCGTCGACGGATTTCACTCTATTCAATATACAATTCCTTAAATGGAATTACATTTGGTTTAAATTACAAAAAATACACAGAATGCGTAATACGTATAAAAACGTGTCGTTTATGCGTCACATAGTTATATTTAATCTATATGTCGATTGTAAACAGACTTCGAGACGCAATACGCGAATTATAAAAATTAATGGAATGAATCGAAGATGAGTTCTAGGTATTACGGAGATTCGAGGTAAGATAATGCAAATCACAAACATCGTTCGCTATATACTCTTGGTACAGAGCGTCTACACGAGACATTAAAATAGTCTAGACATTATTCTGTTTACAGATTATTAAAAGCGCGCGTTTACAAATACGTCGAAGTCTGATTGCAATGTATGATCAATCCGGGTCAGATAATTTTATATTGCGTTATTAATGACCACCAGATTACACCTAATTAATCGCTACTATGCTGTTAATACATCACGAGCTATAGTGATATTACACGTTAACTAAAAACATAATATCGCTATTATCCCTATGTGTTCTCGATTTATAATATTCTATGTGCGTTATAACTCGTCATTTTCTCTCTACAGCGAAAGCATGATCATGAAACGTAAAAGGTCCCATCTGCTCTGACAATGGAATACTTCTGTGTGTGTTCAAACGACAATTAGTTGCCTAATGTCTGGTATACGTGGAATTCTATACCTCTGGTGAGTTCTGTGTAGTCGCATTGATATGATCCTGTAAACAAATTCTGAGATCCCGCTCGTCCAGCTCGCTTTCAGTGTCAACACTGTAACTTCTTACATTTTGCCCACCATGGCCTGTCCAACGTTGCTTCCAGCTTTCTAGCCTGATGACCTGCGACATACATGAAATATATCATAATGTATGCTTAATTTCATTAACAATTGTTTTTTGTGAAATTTCCTTCACTTTTGTACATCATTTTTGCTTTGAAAAGGAATGTGCTTTATGCTTTCCTCCCTAAAAATAATATTTCACATGACACGGTTCAACTATTTTCTAGCTTGGTAATTGTGCATAGTTTCTAATTTGTATGGTTTAGTCAATTTTTTTCGGAGAGTTTCATGCGATAATAGACCAGCATGAGTTACTATCTTATGAAACCATTACAAGGTAGAAAAGATTGTACAATTTTTATAACGTATATAGCGTTTATGGAACTTATTCAAATACTCTGATCTCTATCCTGTATTTTTTTTAATTTTTGCTAAAGTTTCTGACTTCATTTTTTTAAGATGAATATTTCCTAAAATCAGATGATGAAATGTTTTAAGGGATGCAAAAAAAAAAAGAAAAAAATTAGATTAAAAGAACGAAATAATTACCATGCATTTTTTAATTATTGTACATTTAATAGTTTATCGAAAAAATGCAACAAAGATAATAAGAAATAATAGAATAATTATCTGCGATAAAATACTAAGAAAAAAAAAAAAAAAACTATCCTATTTAATTATATACCGCTCATTTTTATAAAAATTCATGGCAAATGGTTTCTAATTGTTATTAATTTAATATGCATTTTCTCTAAATTTAACAACATACCGAATAACGTTACTTTAAAATTTTATACAAAGCATATTAACTGGAACGTTATGTTGAAAATTATAATAGATAACATGCATTACTTAACACATTGTCTAAGCAATGTGTCAAATAGAAATATCTCTAAGTCGTTCTATAAACATCCTTAAAACACTTCGCAAATGTGGATTGTCGCATTTTTCTGCAATAAAAAAGATCTCATTTACATCTGTGATAAAATAAACGAATAAAATGGAAATCAAGCATGCAGGTAGTGATTACAGTGTGCATGTTGCAAAGCATATACCAAATACAATGAACACATTAAACCAATGCTCTGTTATACATACAATGATAAGACAGCATAAGAAACAGAGGTAATGGGGAAATTAAGTGTGTAGGTGTTAAAGGAAAGTTCAAAGAGACATTAGAATACCAAGATTGGATAATAAAGAGATTTGTTATTCTAATGGTTGTCTAAGTCTCATAGCAGTTGCTTGTAGACTGAGAGATGAATTGTCCTGTAATTTAACATAGCATGTAGTCAGTTTATAAAATATATACAAAATCATGTAGGAAGGAAATGTAGCCTTCTGACATAGACATGTCGATGTACATGCTAAGTACATGAAATGAAAAAAAAAATAATGTTTACGGATGGGTAAAGACTTACTGGTAAAAGCACCAAGGCTCAGTCTCCGGGCTGATGAATCTTATAGGTATCTAATGAGACAGAGATAACACAGCAATAGAGGGTTAGTTTTACAAGACCATTAGTTTCTTTGTGTTAGTGTCTGGTACCTTTACACAATAAGAATTCCATTGATACTCGAAACCTAGTTTAATTAAATATTATATCTTCACATTGTTCCACGCAAATGACTCTTTTTTTTTTGCTTAACAATCTTTTCCAATGGCACTCATTACAATGCATTTTCGCCGGTATGCCTAATTAATGCAGAAATAAATTAAAAACAAATAAACGATATCTTTGAAGGTATAGTTTCTAAATATAGTTTCTCTGTACATTCTCTGTTTTTCCAAATAAAATTATTTGTTAAATTGAAACCAATTATTACTCCGTGCTGTGCTAGCTCTCGACGTCTAATACAATATCCTCGAAGCACAATCAATATCGTAAATAGCAAGCTTAATTTATAGTAAAATGATTTTAGTATGTATCTACACAAAACGATTTAAATGTTAATGCTAAAACATTGAAAATTTGGTAATTACTATAACACTTCGATGCTGTAAGATATATGCAATTAAACGTCTTGCAATCAGATAGATTTAAGCTCGTTTGTTTTCGTTACAAATTTTCAATGTACAACGAAATTAAAACGTATATTTCGACGAAAAAGACATTTTCTCAAATGATGCCCTCAAAGATATAAGTTTTAAATTCAATACAATGATTATTATATTCTCACAAGTGCAAAAATAACATTCAATGAGCGAATACCGTAATCACGATTAAATTTAGAAGCGACCTGACAATTATTATTTATACTTTGCATTGCAGCAGAGACATAACAAGCTGTGAATGCACCCTATCCTCGAAGCTTTCATACGTAAATTTCTTATATGACAAAATTCACACACATTATATGAATACATAAAATTAGGAGTGGACCAAAACAATTAGAGATGCACTTTTGATGATGAAACGCGATGAATTCTTAATGTGTATAGGTACCTCTGAAGGAATATGTTATCTGCTTATATGAAGAATGTGAGAACGATCATGTTTTATCGTCCGTTGCAACAGTTAATTGTTAATAACAAATATAAAAAGTATGTACCACAACGTTAGTATTCCATTCACCAGTTTTTGAAATTTTATCAAATATATCAACTTCACACGAGTATCAATTATATTGAATGGTAATATAACAACGGATTCTTGAATGAAATATAAATCATTTCATTTTATTAATAACGATATTAATAAAATTTTATTCTATGTTAAAATTCAATATTAAACCTATAAAGTTCTTTCTTTTTTTATAGTACATGATTTTATCAGTAAAGAAAATTGTTCATTAGCGTGATAATTAGCGTTACATTGCAGTAAGAGGTGCAATTTGTGCATACTTTTGTGAATTACAATAACAAGAAAGCATAAATTACATCTTCGCTTATGTTACATGTTATTACGATAGACGTAATTTTGTGCACCCAACAAATACTATTGAATTATGTACATATGTTTTTTATATATTGTCCTTATTAAAAGGATTCAGGATAGCCAATTAGAAAATTATTAGTAATACATCAAAAACGTAATCCTTTGCGATATGTGAATTAACAGTGCAGTAAAAAGGAGCGACAATAGTGTTAAGTCCCCATTAACATGATTTTCGAGATAAAAGAAAAGTGAATATGAAAAACATGGATACTTCATAAAATGGTGTCACAAAAAATGTGCATTATCACAGATGTGTAAATACGATTAGAAAAGAAAGAAAAAGAAAAAGAAAAAAAAAAGAATGAAGTGTACACATTGTCCACGAAAAAATTTGAACTATCAGTTTTAGATAGTATTACCGAAATTTTGTATAGAAAAATTTTAGAAACACGATATCGTTTCTATGAAATAATAATTCGTTATCTTAACATGTAAAAATGAATAGTTTTTAAAATTTGTTAAAATGAAAAAAAACTTTAAACGTGTTAATGATCACAATGACTGTATAGAATTTACATGATTTTATGATTAAACGTATGAATATGCAGAAACTGAAACAATAAATCAAGATCCTTTAACAAGGCTATCAACTGGAGTTACTTCTATATTCAAATGTACGATAAATCTTGATAATTATATAACTCTACAAGCTTTGAAATTTACTAACTTGCAGTCTAATAGCAAATTGAATAAAAATTGGATTTTAAGCTACTGTAATATGATCATAATTCTACGTCTTTATGAACTACCGTCATTACTTCTACCATCGATACTTTAAGTTTATACTGTGGTTAATACGTTAAATAAAGAAATGTGTTTCAACTTTAATTGAGGAGATTTAACGAGAATCATTGACGTCCATAAACATGTATAGTAATAATTATACTTGTGCATAATTGAAAGCATTCGTAGCTATGTTTCCAGTACTAAAATACTGTATATTTCTTTAAAATTTACATGAATGGTTTTATTCTGAACATAAGATCATTTGACGCTAAATTTTATAGAAGTAACAAAAATATCCTGAGTAAGTAGTACATGCAAAAAATATAGCACTAAGGATAATTTTGAATAATTTTATATGTTATAATTTTTTTTCTTCGTGGTAAACTAGATATTAATTTATTTTTGAACAATGTTTTTTTTTCCATTCACCTCTTACTGCAGATTATATCAATGCTTTCATTAATGCAGCACGAATAAGGTAAAAAGTTACCACATACCTCAGCTTTTAATTCTGCAACTTTATCCTGTAGCTCTCTGACTCTTTCATTGTCATCTAAATTATTCCTAAGCTCACCTTCTGCAAGCATCTCTTCATTCTGTAAAAAACAAAAATCATCGATAATTTTAATATCTTTACACAAATGTTTACATTAAAACATTCAAAAATAAAAAAAAAAATTAAAATATTCGGAAAAGTTATATAAATAAAAGAATAGTACTTTTAATTCAAGAAGAGATATTTTCTGAGTGAGTTCTGCCACTTGTTGTGCATGCTCCGCATCACGTATCCTAGCCATCATAGCTTCATCCTTCATTTTTGACTCCAGATCGGAGTACTTGTGCTGTTGCTCCCGTAATTTGGCAGTAAGTTCCTTCTCCCTAGCCAAGGAAGCTTCTAGCTCCTCTTTAAGTAATTTCCCTACTTCGTCTTGTCGACGAAGTTGATTCGTAGCAACCTGCACCTGAGTTTCAAGCTCCATGACTTTGAGTCTTAACTCTTTTACTTCGGTCAAAGCCTCCATCTGCCGAATTCTCGTTGTCATTGAATCGTCTACGAACTTTTGCACTTCGTGACCCCGATTTTCCCAAAACAGAAGTTTTTTCGGCGTGGAATCGCTCGCAGGTTGTGGTCGAGAAGAACGGTGTTCTTGCAGATGTTTGTCCCAGGCATTGCCCAATGCCGTTACTCTTTGTCGAAGTTCCTAATAAATTTCTTGTATTATGATAAATTGATTAAATCTACGCATACTTTACCATTATTAGAAGATCTTAAGTAACTGCTTTTAAATGTGAAAAATTCACAGAGACGTGAAAAAAGAATTACCTTCAAAAAAAGATTAGCTTCTGCTTCTCTTAATTTCACAGCAATTAGCTCTTCTTGTAAATGAGCAACAGAATTATCCGGTGTTGATTCGCGCAACGTTTTTTTATCTTGTTCCAATTCCTGTATTCTTGCTCTAAGTTCTCTTATCGTTGCATCGTTCTCTGCCTCGTGTAATCGAACCCTTACCAATTCCTCTTGCAAACATTGTATCATTTCCTCCTTTTGCGACAACGCTTCCTGTTTTAATAAAATTTCATCTAAAGAAGTTTGTTTCGATGTTACATTTTCCTCTAGCAGAAGAGACAAAGATCGCAGTTCTTCGTGAGCTTGCTCAAGCTGGTGACTGGTTTCAAGATGGGTATGTCGAAGAGCTGCTAATTCTCTTTGTGCAACAAAGGCAGTTTCTTCCTCTTCTGCTCGAGAAACTTGACCCCTGACTAATCTATCAGCTAACTCCGTGGACTCAGCTTCCAAAAGTTCAGTTCTTTGCCTAAGTAACCTATTTTCGGCTCTAAGCCTACGGAGCTCAACCATCTCCTCTTGCTCTTTCATTTTCAATACGGTATAATCTTTTTCTAATTTCTTCATTCTCTTCGGATTTATTTTCATACCATAGGCAAGATTCATGAGGCCATCAGGATCTTTTTCAGCTCTCCCAGGTAGCTGTTTCTGAAAGAACTATCATACAAAAGTACTGATAAATATTAGCGAAACGAGAGAAAGATCAACTTACTTAATGGCTTTATTTGTGGACAAGATGTAGGATTCTGATGATAAAAATTACCTTCAACATGCCTTCCATGTCCAAGCTTAACAAATCTTCTTTGCCTAAATGCAACATGGCCAGCGCAACTTTGAAAATAATTTCCATGCCTTCGGACAGAAACACGTCAAAAATGCGGCAGGCCAGCGGTAGGCTGAGCGCTGTGGTAAAAAGCGTAAGAAACCAAGACGATGCGTACATCGACGTGTGAAAACCTTGAGCCGTAAAATGAGCGTGTAACTCGGGATGCGTGTCAGCAACTAAATGTTCTAGCTGATACATGCACACCCCTAATTCAGCCATACTCGGCTTGAACATATCTCGCAAACGATACTCTTGCATAAGCGCTACCAGAACAGCGAAAGCTTCTTCCTCTGGCATTTGCTGTAACAACAAATTGATATACCTATTTAATTCTGATCGGGTTAACGCAACTAATCCCATATTCTTTCATTATTTTTCTTTAAAATAATTATCTTTATATCTTAGTCCCTCTACCACTGCTCAAACTTTAAATTGTACCTGCATAAGGAGTAATCCTACAATAAATCCCGAACCTTGACAGTATCCCACTTCACGATCATGAAGACTATATGCTTTCATAACGTTAAACAGACTCTCCTGACCAAGCCCGTCTTTCTCCTTAAAGAAATCATGCTCAGGATACGTTCTGGCTATATCCCTCCTGATTATCCTTTCGCATGCGGACGTAGCCTTGATATAATCAGCGAATTGTTTTTTCACGGGAGAGTCATGAGCACCACTTAATAGTTGCCAAACAATACCTCTGTAAGGATGAATACGAATCAGTTTTCCTAATTTTATTTAACGTTGACTTTTATTAACTTTAGAAAACTTTATATCTGATCCAAAGCTACTAACGATCTCGTTAAATTGACATTTTTTGCTAAAGGATTGATTACCTAAAATGATGAGGTATTCCTTGACGTACTAAGTCTTTGACGAACTCTTTCCTCTTCTTCCAATGATAATCCCAATCAGCGACGATGTGACCCCATAGGGTCCACGTATTTTCTTCACCATCAGCTGAATTGTGGCGTCGGGGTGCAGCATCGCCATTTTTTCCGCTGCCCCCCGACGCCACGGACACCTGAGATGTGTCGGAACCTTTCCTACTGTGATTGCTTTGGAGCGAGTTCAACGACTTTGCATCCGATTCGATAAGCCTGTTATCAATTACATCAAATTCTTAAGACACGCACTTTAGCTTAACGCAATCGTGTTAAAGCACTGTTGAGTGGTAACATATGAGATATTTAACCGTGCTGATGGAAATAAAGAAAACGTTTAACGTAAACACCTTCCTTTAGTAACAAGGGATGAATTAAATCTAGGACATACAATAGACTAATACGATGAAGTGGTGCCATAAAGTTTACGATTCTTTTTTACTAACAAATGCCAGTATTTTTATCATCATTGTTAATCCATGAAATATTACAGTATGTATTCGACGGTATCGTAAATTTTTCGATGTTATTTTCATATGTTACAACTCAAAATTACAATAAATATCCTAATTAATGCAAGAGTATATATTTTCTCCCCGTAATGTGTGCTTAGTATCGCTTAACTTTGAGATATAAACGTAAAAACATGTAATAAGCAGAACTGCGAAATTAATACAAAAGAAAAAAAAAAAACGTATTATTCAGAATAATTAAAGGATCTCGTATTTTAAATTCGAACTAAATATCGAGAATAAGAAAAGACTATACGTATGATATTATGAAACTTCCACTATCAATGATACAACCTATTACATATACGAATTTCGATAAAACTTGGAAGAAAAACAAAGAAAGAGAAATATTTCACCTATGTTCAGTTATGCGTATAACTGAAGATTTATGAAATATTTAACACCGAAATTCATGCTTCACGCACTAGTTCGTCAAGTATCTAAGTTTTTACAGTTCCATCAAGTAACATAATTCAATAGCAATTTTCTTCCATCGTATCCAACTTCTGTTCGTTACGTACATTCTATGTATAAATTACGAATTTCGTAAAAGTTTCATAAAAATTACTACATAACATCTCGATATCGTTTCCTTTACAAATGTCTATTATTTCCAATTCAATTACATCCGATATCCATTCAAGCTATTGATTTTCTAATTCCCAATCACCTGATCCTGTAATTATATTGAGTCACATATTAACATACATAATTGATGATAAAGCGGTAATGTATGATAATATCTAAAGCACAATTCGCTTGCACATGCAGTGTCAACGGGTGAACGGTTAGTCAGCGCGACGATTTACCTATTGGCTTCCTCCAGCTTAGCTAATAGAGCCAGCTCGTCGGTGGGTATTTCCTGCAACGAGTTTATCCTCTCTTCCTCGGATGAGATCGGCGGCGTGCTCGGAAGTATCTTGCTAGTCTGGCTGTTGTTTTGACCTGTTTGATGTACCGTAGTGCATAAACACAACACCCTCATCACCTGCGGACCATAACGCGATAATCCTAATTGTCCGGCTGCTTGTTTCTCTTGACCCCTGCAAAATAATCATCGTTTCATATCATTTGCTCAAGGTGACGTTAATAGTGTTACAGCCTTTCGCAGCTCGCAGCTGTTACCGTTTAAGGCTTCCTAAGCTGTATAATTAATAAGATCCGTAAAAATTTGCTCGTTAATAATCGAAGCTTTGTGAACAAAATCAATATGCATACCATCAGAATGTTCTGTATGTGGAAGCCTCTCTTAATCCTTGAATACTAAACCAAGGTACAGCACACCCTATTTATTTTTATTTTAACTATCTCTAAGATACGGCCTTTGTTATTTATACCTATTATTGGTAATCCTGGTAATCTCCTGGCATGGAAAGACTTAATCAGTATCAGATCTGAATTTCTATTACACGATTGTTACATTAATAAAATTATCTTTCCCGACCAATTAAACTCTAGTTTTTGCTTATTTTCGTGTCTGACGTTACAGTTACCCGGTACAGTGTTAATGGGGTTATGTGTAAATATAGTTATCGCACGATTAATACGATAATTTTCCTTCTTCGTTTCCGATCATCGAACAGTTTTCCCCTTGTTTTACTCCGCGAGGCGCGGCTAAACGCGTAAAGGTTGTAATTGAGAAAGAAAAGCATGCAGTTACAAAGACAACTATTTTCAATTTCAGTTTAATTAATCCTCCACGTAGCCAGAGAGATCGTCGATAAAATGTACAAGGATTTACGGTAGCTCGCACCCTATCAACGAGGAAATTAATTAACGAGAAAAGGTAAAAAGGGAAAGCGTAAAAATCACGCTAACGAATCGGCTTTAACGTTGATTTATATTTTCGTATTAATCGTTCACCGTTAAATGAGGTATCCGTACAGGGAAAATTAACGGGCTCAAGTGGCGACGAGTGGACTCTATCGGCCACCAATTAAAGCTCGAACTGCGCGCGCTTTCTCAACCCCCGGCGAAACTCGCCGAACGTTCCATGAACGTTCGTTATCTATCGTTCTTCCACATTCTCTTTGAACACAGGCCCAACGTTCGTTAAACCTCAATTAACGTGTTCGTTCTACCTTTTCGACGTTTTATTCCGTGTCCATCGCGCCGCCGCTGGTGCCAGCAAACCACGAAGAACCATCGAGAAATTTTCTCTTCTCCTCACTCGCGTTGGCTCTCGATCGAAAATCGACTCGCGCGCGACCTGCCTTGCCGCGCCCCCTTCACCAAATTACTTTCGATTCTTCCGCGAACCGCTCGTCCTAGCGCGCGATTTTTCAACGATTTTCCGCGGAACCATTTTGCGCATACGTTTCACAGGCATCTCTTTCGGCCAATACTTTCCCGCTCGAGTAAATCGTTGGATTTCTGCAGCAGAATCGGATTAAACATTTTTCTTTTTCCTTTTTTTATTTCTTTTTTTTTTTTTTTTGATGATGATTAAAGCGAATCCTGGAATTGTCTGTCAGTTTTAAATTCGCTAGGGAATTTTCGGGATACCGTGAACCTAGTTTCCTAGTCTAGTTGGGCGTAAAACCTGCAATTAATGCAGAGGTGATTCTTATTAATGGGTTTAAGTAAATGGTAAGACGAAACGTATTTTACATTTAAGAAAATGAAATTTTAATAATGAAAGTTAGGCGAAAATATAGGAAGGGTTGCTTCGAATCATGAAAATTTATACGCGTTGGAACTCGATAAAACCGTAGAACTTCTTCCGAAAGTTTCAATCAATTTATAGGAAGTAATATTAGAAATTCTGGGAAAGTTTCATCGGTATGAAGACCGTGCAAAATTGTCAAGACATAAGAAATCGAACTTTCTTCTAAATTTCCTCGATTACTTTTCATCCTAGGCGAAACGAACGCACTTTGCTCGAAATCTGCAGAGCAATCCTGCGAAATGACTCATGCAACTGTCTATCGTTAACACTTCACAACTTCTCCTTGAAACCGAAGTTTCTCTAGTCGATCGAAGAGTTTCACGATTTCTTCAACGACCAGGAAAATGCCATGTATGCAAAAGAACCAAATTAATCTTCCTTGAAATATTTCTGGTTATTAATCGTCTCTGACTATACCAATCGGTCGTAATCTATTTTATAATCTTACTTATTATTATTATTACCCAGTTTTTATTTCCTGTATCTCGCTATTTCATTTGTCACGCGAGCTACGTGTTTAATATTCAATTTTCATTATTCATAGCTGCGAATACATTGCTAATATTTATCTTACGTATACTTTTAAAAATCCATAATAAAATACTTTACTTTCTTTATCTGTTTTTATTACGCGTGGCTCTACTTCCATTTTTCTTTCGATATTTCTCTCGCTTGCAACTTTATTCATACCTTCGACATTCCATTTTCATTTTCTGTAACTTCAACCTATACCTTTAACTCTCGTATTTTTTGCTATTTCACTCAAGAGGATTTACACCTCGATCACCTAATTTTTCTTACGTGTCACTTTACTTTTATATACATACATAAAGTACGTACATATTTCCTATTTATGTAAGTTTCACGGACCACCCTGTACATACGTTTATATAAATTCGACGTTTGTTAGAATTACATAACAATTCGACGTTTTCTTCGAGTAGAACAGGCAGAAGAAAATTAATTTCCCGATCTGGAGCCTCCAATTTTCCACTTTGGCTCGAAGCTAGCAGACGTGCACAAGAAACAAAAGGTCAAGAAGAAAGCCGAGCAATTAGCGCGTGCGAATGAATTAGCGAACGAATGTAACGCGCGAAACACTCGTGGCAATATGCCATACACTGGCTACGAGATGGGATAATTTATGTCTCTCGGTACCCTGAATTACCGTGGAATTTCAAGCGTGTATGAACATCTGCGCAAGCGTGCTGCCATATCGTTTAAATGGTCCCTCAGGGTTCGATCCAGAACTATGTTACCGGATTGAATCGAATTGTATAACGAATACATGCAACCAGAATTTATCACGAATTTACCACGGTAATAATGGTAACTATGAAAGTGACCTAATCGTAAGCGAAAAATAAATAAAAGAAAGAAAGAAAGAAAAGGAAAGAAACAAACAAACAAAGAAAAAAAAAAAGAAAATGATTTTCTCGTTTATTTCATCTCGCACTCGTTCATTTTTCAATAAAATAATACTAGATAAAATAATACTAGAAAATAGCGAATACGTATATAATGATTTGTAATAAATAATTGGGCAATAAATCAAATTAGAGAATTTAATGATAAAACTGTATTACCAAGCGGTAATAATCTTGCGATAATTATTTTGGAAACTTTCTTTTCTAATTTCTCAGAAGTTTTAATGGCGCACAATTCACAATCCAGAATTTCGAATCATTGTTACTACGAATGATTAATGAAAAGGAAAACGAGAAAGAAGAAACGAAGATCGTAGATTTTTGTTCATTTTAGAACGTCTTGGAAGATTTCTTTGTTTTTAAAGTTGCAATCGAATGGCGGGCCATTTATCAAAGTTACAGTGCCATTCAAAGAATTGCTTTCACATGCTAATGAGAAGGAAGTTCATACGTCCCCTTATCTTATAGCGAAATTAACGTAAATTAGCATGATGTATCGCGTGGAATTTATTACAGAACGAAGCATTCACCGATGTCTATTCTTCCTATTAATTACTTTATTTAATATACCTCCCATGTCCTTATTCCCTGTCATGCTATGATCCTAAGTGAATATTACTTTAATTACCATTTTAATTTCGGTATTGTTTGAATTCCCATACTATTCACCTGTTTTTTCCTTTTTTTTTTCAGGCTTCTATAACACGTATAAATTCCTCTAAGAAAAAAAAAAAAGATCGTAAGAACGGAACATCAATTTCTGATAATCAGAATAACTGAAAAAAACGAATGAAACCTTAATACTTTCAGAATCTAATAAATCTAATCTAATAACGTCTTTCTTCCCGCAGTGGAAACTCGTCCCGAAGAAAAATAATGAAATTAACGAGCAACAGCCAAGGATAATAAAGTGGATATTAAAAATAAACCGAACATTTAGAGTACACGAATTTTCCGAAATTTTCTCATCAATGGAAGCGTGAAAAATAAAAAAAATAAAAAATACACGAGACGTTCGTTTACCAAACCAATTAAATCCAAGAAACGGAAGGTATAAAGTTATTTCAAACGTTGAGTGAATATAGTCAAGATTAAGTCTGAATCGAATGTTTTACTGCGAAAATTCAATATTAGAAAGATTTAGAAAGCGATGTCGATCGCATTGACCTTCAAATGATTGAGATAGAGAAGCGTGGTTCGATTTTGGTCACCTGCCTCGTCATTTTGCAAATGTAAGAGGCCCTCGCTAAATTAATTCTAAGCTCTGGGAATAGAATCAAGGTAAAAACGCGTGATCACCGACCCATAGTTCCCACCCACGTTCCATTTCGTTTTCACTCGCAAAAGTGTAACAAATTGTAGGTGTGACCGAACTTCTGATTGCTGGAATACTCGGGGATCCCACGTTCCACATTCGTGTTAGAACACAATATTGGACTGTGACACGACAACTGTTGCTCTGCAGATGCTACTGCTCATAATTATTCGAAAGACAGCGAATTCCAACACACGATATAGCTAATAAGAATATCTGCTGAATTACGAGAGACGTGTTCGCCATTGCAGCGTATCGAATTGGAAACAAACGTTTCAATTTCATAGAGAAATTTCATTTTTCGTATTTAATTGAAACCGTAGAAGATATCGCTCTTGTCACGTGTCGATAGAAAAATTAGATATTCCGTTAAAGAGTGTATAAGCTCTTTATCGTTTGGACACTCAAACATGGTTCAACGTAGACCAAATTTGATCCAAACGTAGCACAACCTAACCCAAAACCCAGTTGAATCTTAAACCTAACTCAAACGCGTCACGATGTAAGCCAAACTTGATCCAAATCTAGCTCAAACTAAATATATATCCTCGTTTGAATCTCGAACCCAGTTGAATCTTAAATCTAACTCAAATGCGTCACGATGTAAGCCAAATTTGATCCAAATCTAGATCAAACTAAATATATATCCTCGTTTGAATCTCAAACCCAGTTGAATCTTAAACCTAACTCAAATGCGTCACGATGTAAGCCAAACTTGATCCAAATCTAGCTCAAACTAAACATATATCCTCGTTTGAATCTCAAACCCAGTTGAATCTTAAATCTAACTCAAACGCGTCACGTTGTAAGCCAAACTTGATCCAAATCTAGCTCAAACTAAATATATATCCTCGTTTGAATCTCAAACCCAGTTGAATCTTAAACCTAACTCAAATGCGACAAGATGTAAACTAAACTTGATCCAAATCTAGCTGAAACTAAACATATATCCTCGTTTGAATCTCAAACCCTGCAAATCTAGCCCGAATCAACCAAGACGATCGGTTTTTGGTACTTCATTTTTGCAATCAGTGAAAACATGCAGCTACTTTTGATCTTCTAAGCTCAAACTCACCTCGAACCTAGTAAAACCTAATTTAGATCTAATGAAAATCTAGTCCAAGCCAGGAGATAGGCAGTTTCAGATGCTTCATCGTCACAATCACTGAAAACATGCAGCTAGTTTGAGCAAAATTAATCTCTGCTTTTATTCAAATGGAAACGCGATTTTATCTATTTATCTTCGTTATACCACTTCAATTATCATCACCTGTGTATAATATATCTAGTCACGCATTGCAGGTCATTTGTTTTAGTGTTAAGAAGTTAGAAGCCCTCTCATACCACGCGTCAGCGCTTAAATCTCAAACATACGTGAACCTACAGCAAAATCTGGTAAAACACATTTGTCACTGCTATATATAGAAATGAGTATCTTGTTCGAAAAAAAAGGTTTAATCCAAAGTTAATCTAGCCTATGCTAAGCATACTCAGCAAATATAAGGTCTCTGTAAACATCCAAATCCAACGCAAACCGAGCTTAAAGCATAAAAGGCACGTTTGTCATTTTTCGCAAACGCATGTACATCGAGGCAAATATTTCCTTTGGAAAAAGAAAGAAGAAAGAAAAGGGAAAGAGAAAAAAGTAGAAAATGTATAAAACCACTACTTTAACCGTTTCTAATTGACGAAACAACGTATCGAACGTTACAAATATAAAAACAGTGCCAAAATGATCTACCAAGATCAACTTTGTCGAAGCTCGAAAGATATAAAGAGTAGAAATTTTTCTACAGTCTTCTGTTTTCTACGCGATGTAACAATGTAACGATCAATTCACAATCCGACAAGGAAACCTGTTTAGAATTACCTCTGACTGGCTATGGATATCACAGTGATGCGATTATTAAAAATATCGAAGCTCGATCACCTCGCAGTTATTAGCTTCTCGATAATTTGAAAATTCGCTGTTAAATCTGTGAAACGTGTTGGAAAATTTCTTGGAGTGTTTTTTTTTCTTTTTCGAATGTTTACAAGTGATATTGCTTGTGAGAATTTTATAAACGATGACTATCGCTAGAACTACCAAACGAGTTAGATTGGCTGATCTCGGATTTTTTTTTCTGATTTTTTCGATTATTAAAAATAGGAAATAAACTACAGCTCTGTTAAAATTAATGTTGCCATGTGATACCGTTTTCATGTACTTGTATTATATTTAGCTACACGTTACGGGTCACTGATTTTAATTTTAATATCAAGTTTCGATAATCGAAAAGGGTAGTCTATGGTATTTTGATGAAGAGTCAGAGAAGAATTTGTGTCTTGTCGCAAATATAAAAAGGTAGCATTAAAATCTCTACGATCCGAAAATTCTTCGAACTTTTTCATTATTTACATTACCCAAAGTCCACTTTACAAAAGGAAGGAAAATTCTGTGCAACGTGTTTTCGAAATGAATACATAGTTACTTTAATTTCTAATAATCTGAAATAATTAATTCCAAATAACGAAGCAAGCGGTTAAATCGCACCGAATAATTAATAATTAATCTAATTAAAAATAACTCAGTGTAATTAAAGGAAAACCGGAAACAAAAGCTTAACAAATGATTAGCTTGGTCTTCATTGTCATATGTGCCGGTAATTATGAAAGTGATCCAAGCGAAAAATTCAAAAGAAAGGATTTAATCGCTATTCTGCTTTCGATTAGTTTACATCACGATCATATGGGACTATTTTTTAGAAAATTGCAAAGAATCGAACCGTTAAGTAATTACATACTTAACGAGCGAAATTTTTAACATTTCAGACCGAAACGTTCAAGACTTAGACCGATCTCATAATTACCGGCATATATCGTTAACATAAAAATCTCGCGTCATCATATTTTGAACGATTAGTTGCCGAATTTCCGGAAGAAGATCAATCCAACAGCCTGTGATCCTCTAAGAGTTTCCCCGATTTACCTCCAGTCACCTCGAAAAAGTTAAACCTAAACCCATCCACGAACTCGTCCCGAAATCTCCCTTGCAACCTCCATCCACTTCCATTCCACCAAATATCAACGCACCGTACCTCTAACTTCACTGCAAATGAAAATCCCAATACATCGAACGTGCGATTATTCAAAGCACAATTACGTAAACTTCGAAACCTGTGCCGCGCGGATTCCGTTTAAAAACAACTATTTCCCCACCCACTTCTGGTAACTCTCTGGTAATCTTCTAGTAGTAATTAAAAGAAAAGAAAGAAAGAGAGAAAAAAAAAAAGATGACGGAAGAGAAAAAGAAAACAATCGGTAAAAGGAATCGTACACAGCGACGAACGAACGTGTACGTCTATAGAGAAGAGAGGAAGATCGAGATCAAGTGGCGTGACAGGTGTGGAAGATTGCCTAACCGGGACTAATATCACGATATCACACAGAGATAACGATTGATCTCGAAAAGCAGTCGAGGCACGATTGTCCGACAAGGGGCGCCGGTTAATTGGCCAATCGATGTTGATTTTATCTCGTTCCCTTTTCCGATCAAACTGGCACAGTAGGATCGCCAAACACGTACTGGAAACGTATACGAAACGGTTTGAAGATCGATAGAGCCCGCGCAGGCCAGGACGCGTCACATGCGCAGTGACCTCTTCTTTCGTAACGAGAGTAAATAAAAGGACTACGATTCCGGCGACAGAACGACGGGAAATTTTACGTGGGAACTGTACGGTTGACGATTTCCAGATGATACACGATCTCCAAGAATCAGGTTATAGGTTAGCTACTTCGGATTAGTTTCAATGTTTGAAGAACGATTAAGAAAGAGAGAGAAAGAGGAATTTTGTTTTTTAATTCGGTTGCATTTGAAAGATGCTCTGAAGTATTTAAGGTGGATCTCTATCGAGGGTAGATTTGGAAAGTGTCGACATCTACTGCGAGATGATTGCAAACTTCATGTAATTATCGAGGAGTATTGTCCTCAAAGAATGAGAGGAATATTGAAATCCTATTGGATATTCACGGAGACATTGGAAGGGTGGTGGAATTATTGAAATATTGGATAAAATAGAATTCTTGAAATATTAGTAGAAATATAAAATAATTATCGGGTGAGATTTTAATTAATTATTTTTGTATATAATATTATTATGCAAGGGTATTGTAGTATTATGTATTAGAATATCGAAATGTATAGAATAGCAATATAGAGATATTTTTTTATTAACTAGGATATTAAATAATCAACAGCCTTTGACAACGCAAATTGAATAAAATGACCTTTGTTAAGTGAAATCAAATAGAAAATGCTTCCGGCTATGAAACGAGTTTTAATAAAAAAAATATTATATAGCATCTGTATTCGGCCTTTTGCAATTTTATCGATTTTATAACTCGAACTCGGTTTACAAGTTACAATGAATATCTAGTTGTTAAAGTTCGTAGGAGAGAGAAGATACGAGGGTTTTCTTAACTTTCTCGTTCCATAATTGGAGTTCCAATTAATTATAAAACAGTACGTTTCGCGCATAGGATGCTCTGCTTTATAACAAGGCAAAATTGATCGGTTTTAGAACGTCTCGTGTATAACTATAGTACACACGTGTATATTTATATAGTTACAAGTACACCATTTTTATTTTAAATGGAACGCGTGCGGTAAAAATTACTAGCTTGAAACATGAAAGTTTATACGATAAAATTCTTGAATTTTTTACTCGTAAAATTTTCAGCGAGAAATCCAAGTAACGTAAAAATACTTTGTTGTTCGTTTTTCTCGACGTTATATCTTTGTTGTACGTTATATTTTTCTAACGAAACACGTTACATCATCCGATATGTTAAAAAACACAAATACGTACAATTATATAACTACTTTACTATTGCGTAAAAACACTTCCGGCATTTTTACTGTATTTTAGATTAAGTATCTGAAACTATTTTTTCATTGTATTAATATCAAGACATTTCCTGACTAGGAAGTCTAATAGAGATAGTATTAATTTAGTAGTAAAATAGTAAAAAATATAACATCGAATATCCTATTTCAACTTTTAATTTTACACGATTAAATAAAATTAAAGTTAATAGAAGTGTTTATGTTAATGGAGTCCAAATTGAAGCTGTCTAACTAAAAGAAATGTTACCATACTTGAAACATTAATTCTTCTATGTCACGTCAAATTCCCTAAATCACCATCTTTTTCCTATGGAGCGTGTTTTATACTTAAGCATTTTTTGCACCGCAGTATTTGAAATTGCTTCTGTAACGAGAAGAAAAACGAAACAGGATAAAGTATTGCAGCGAATTGAGTTCGAAGCGGAATCGTGAAAAAGCGCGTATCTCATCGTGCGAGGAACAATTACATGTGAAAAGCAAGCAGCGACCCTTTCACCGGTCTCTGTTTAATGAAACAAATTCGTTACGTTGGCTTTTCTCGACTCTTCAATCCACACCCGATGTATTACACAGGATTTTCATGATTGTTACAATATGTTTCCCTAATTGTTCCATAACGATGAATGACGGATCACTTTACCGTTACGATTACACAACAAACGCGACTGTATATGTAGAAAGCAATCGTCCAAATGTATGTATAAACAAAGTGATCGAGAATCGGGAAGGGAGGAAAGAAAGCACATTCGTTTCAAACCATGGAATGTGATGATTCGAAAAAAAAGAACTACCTACGATTTCAGCAGTCAAATTCTGAAGAGAATGCAGTAGTATAAGTGAAATCTGATAAGATTTCATGAAAATATTTTCTTAGAAGGACAACTGAAACAGTTTCACTTAAAAGACTCCTTTTTTTCAAGGTAGACATTGATATAAATTAAGATCTTTGAAAATAGGTTTTGTAACTGTTAAATTAGATTGAAAAGAAATTATTTGATTTTACGGTGATTCTTATATTCTTCCATTTCATTTTATCCATGTGTATTTCTGTCTCTTGGAAATACTTAAACAATATTTATTTAGATTACAGATCCTATCAAATAGGTATATGTGCAGAAGAGTTTGGGTCTGTATAGAATATTGTTTATAAATGCAAAATAACATTATATCTATAAAATTGTGTGATTTAGCAGAGTTTACTAAAACTGCAAAACAAACACTGAAATTTTAGTCTTTTTACCAATTATAACACTGTACTCTTTCTATGTAAAATAAGAAGAACTCTTAAATAAGATCAATATTTACCAAATTTTCTTAAGTTTATCTGAATCTAACCACAACTATTCCCTCATTTAATGAAAGGAAATATGAAAAATTTATCAATGTTATTATTTTAATCAATATGAGTGTTCTATAATTCTAAGCATTCAATTTGTAAATTATTAAAAAATTCATCTCTCTAAATTTAATTGCCTTGTGTAATTTTAGAATAATACTGTCTATATATCACATAATTATAATCTTAATGAAAGAAAGTTATTATTTACATAATTTTGTTTCTTTAATCCTAATATAATCTTATACTTTGATGAGAATATATACTTCAATACCTATTCAATATATAAAAGTATTCATATACATCCAAAATTAACTATCAGTAATATTATTACGGTACGTTTCCTTTTAATTTATTTAAGAAAAATAAAAACCTCGAAAGACAAATATAATTTGTTCGAATTAACATACATAACAAAGAAAATAAATATTTTTAACGTGACATCATTAATCGTTACTCCACGTACAACTTGTTCATATCATACTGCTTTTCACACGGATGAAATATAAATCGATAATAAAGTATCAAGAATCGTCTAATGAGTATGTAAAAAGAAAAGAATCAGTAACAGGTGCCTAACAATACAACGATGAAAAAGAAAAACTGTCAGAGTGGCACTTGTCCATATTAACAAACTGTCAGGCGAAACGAATCATGACGACCATCTGTTTCCGATATGCGCTAAAATTATTGTAAAGCACATACCTTCGGTGCAATTAATATTCCATACGTTCCTTACGAAACAAATCACGCACTAAGTTAAAAAATTAAGTTTCGTGTCAGCAAAAACGGATATAACGCTACTACGAGAGTAGCGAAGCACATACGCGGCTGTCACCACTTAAAATTGTCATCACGATAGATTTGTTCATGTACACTGCTGCCAACATACAAAGTATTACAGTTGTGTAAAGAAACAGTTTTGTTTTATATATTTAAGAGGCTTACTTGCTAAATTCTATCACAATTTTAAGATTCAAAATAATTAAATAAATTTATGTCTTCAAAAACTATCAACTTATATTAATTTTAATAATCTAACTATTACAATATTGTACATTCACAATTAGAAACTCACCCGTTAAATTAAGTTACCATATTGTAACTAGTTTATATTTCCTCTTCTAGGAATATTCTTACGTAATAAATACACTAGTATTGTTCAACTTGTTTCAATTATTTAACAAAAACTGATAATTTCATTCGATGATTGTTAAAACTAAACTTATATATATTTTATCAAAGAATATAGAAATACTTCAAATATTGATATTATGATCACATAATTGTGACAAAAATTTAGAATAAACATACATATTTCACATTTATATGTAGAAAACATTTCTTACTGGTTATTACAGATATCTGTGTTTTATATGATTTACAATTATAAAATATGTATTAACATATATAAATAGGGAAAAAATTCTTTGAAAATGTCATTAAGAAAATTTATGCACCCAAGAAATATTTACAGAACTCTACCAGATTTTAAGGAACTTGCCTTATTATATCCAGAGTTCTGTAATATTGCAATTGTTGTAAGATATATTTTTAAATAATCATTTATTATTATTCATTTTTTTTCTGCACAAGATATACATTTTTAAATATTCTAAATGTAATGTCTATTTAATATGTAGAATTTAAATGGCAAGATAAAGATTAACTTTAAAAATGAAGAAAGTTTACGAGTACTCACAGAAGTATTATTAAAACATAACTTTAATCTACAAGTAAAAATACCTCCAAATAAATTAGTGCCAACATTACCATTACGCTTAAATTATATTTTGTGGATTGAAGATTTAATGAAACATGCTTCTTTTAATGATATGGAAGAAGTAATTGGCATCGATATTGGTATTAAAATTTAATAAACGAATTTAATATAAAGTAGTTTGAAAATAACTATTTTTCTTATAGGTACTGGAGCAGTTTGCATTTATCCCTTGTTGTTTGCAAAAATGTATAAAAATCAAATGATAGGTACAGAAGTTGATGAAACTAGTGTACAAACAGCTATTGAAAATATTGAAAATAATAATTTACAACATATAATAAAAGGTTAATTAAATATATATTATTATTTTATAAATTACATGTAATTTTATATTTTTAACATCCAAATATTGTTTTGCAGTATTAAAGGTAGATGGTACATCAATATTGAAAGGCATTATAAAAGAAGGTAATATCTATCATTTTACTATGTGTAATCCACCTTTCTTTGATAGAGGAAGATCATCAGAAAAGGTAATAAAACGATTACCACCAAGAAATGCTTCAACTGGAAATGAAGTTGAACTTACAATTCAGGGTGGTGAAAGAGCATTTGTGATACAAATGATTGAAGAAAGCATGGAAATTAAAGAAAAAGTAAAAATTTATACCACAATGTTTGGTACAAGAATTAACTTATTGTTTTTGTTAAAATATTTGAAGAAGAAAAATATAGAAAATGTAACATGGACAGAATTCTGTCAGGGTCATACAAAACGGTAAATATATTTTTTTCAATATTTATATTCATATATTTATGAATAAAATTTTTTTACAGATGGGGATTAGCATGGTCATTTCTATCAAAAGATGTTATTAATTTAACAAATGCACCTGTTATTAGGAAAAGTGAAGATTATGTTGCAAAATTGTTGAAAGAAAAACGACCAACAGAGATACAATTTCCAATGCAACACAGATTTTCCTCTTTTGATAATTTCGTAAATTTTTTAGAAGAAATAATAATGGAAGAATTAAATGTAACATTACATATATTTTTATTGAATTACATTTATAATATCTTAATTTATGATATATTTTTTATGTAGGTAGAAATGAAGGAATTAAATTTGCCGATTGATGGTTTTAACGGTTGGTCATGTCAACTAATTGCGGAAAATGATACGTGGTCACATATACGTAGAAAACGTCGATTATCTCAAAGATTAATGAATCAGTCTGTGACTCAAAAACATACAACTTCAACAGAATGTATTGTAGAAAATTCTACAGAAAAATTAATAAAAAATGATACAGAAGATATAATTGAAGAACAAAAAAATCAAAAGTCAATAGAGAAATCTATGCCAAAAGAACCTTTATTAATATGTAATATTTTTGCTGAAGTAATAGAACATGAAGAATCCGAAAATGAAGATGTAAGAATATCTATGGTCTTTGAGAGAGGAACTGGTGGCAAGAATGCTTTAGAAACATTTCGACAATATTTAATAAATAAATTAGATGTTAGAGAATATTTTCAGAAACAATACACAAGACCCAATAAAAGGAAAAGAAATCAGTTAAACACAGGCAAAATTGAAGTAAATTCGGAACAAGCTTCAAATTCATTAAAAAATAACATGGAATCCGTTTAATGTCAATGTATGTTCCATATAAAATGATTTATTTTATATGTAAATTTATGAAATTATATAACGGGTAACATATATGTAAATCAGGTATTTAACTTTATTTTTAATCAATAGTCCTTATTAACTAGCATTTTTTTTATCATACATTTTGGCTAACAAGTGCAATACAATTTTCTGTATTGTAAAATACAAACTCGATAAACAAAAACTATACGGCATGTTCACTTCTTCGCCTTTCAATATTATTAATAATGATATTATTATCATCATTATAAACATAACTGACTTCAAACAGAAAATAATCTTTTTTTAAACAAAGTATATTGTTAACATTCGTTTTCTAACAAATGCTACTTAATAAAGATATATGTTCGGTAACAGATGCTTCTCGATGTTTATAATACTAGAACTAACTGCAGTGCCTCTATTAGTAATTAGGAAATTGACGCTACTTCTATAATATGTTGATTAATGAGTCGTTTTTGATAACCGTTATTAATGATCGTGAAATATAACAGCACACCTGTCATTATACCATACTTCTGTAACCACTATTTGTTTTTTTTTTTAAATATTCCTCTTTTTCCGTACAAATGGAAATTTTGTTTAATTCGATATTCTGTTCAGATTCAAATCCTCGCGTAGGGTGACGATACAAAAACGGTGAGAGAAAGAAATTTCACGTAATGTATATATTGTAAAACGATTACGAAAATTGTATGAACTTGTCATGTTGAATACGATATAGATACTATTCTTTATTGACCATTATGTGACCTACATTATTTTTCTGATTTCTTTAAGTCATAAAGTTAATAATATTTTTCTTAGAAAAAATCTATTATGTATAGTATTTATATTGAACTCAACAAGATTAACTTCAAATTAATAGTATTTTAGAAATAAGAAACATTTTTATGACTTCAATACGTATTAAGTTTATCAATGGCAACTAAAATGGGAAAATGACAACATTGCCTAAATGGCACAAAACAATGATTTGAAACGTGTACTAATAAAGTAGCCTATCGAAAATGTAGAAAAAAAGAATTGACTTATATTCTACGATAATAAAGTCCATTATTTGTTTTACAGACAATTATCATAGCATTTTAATTTTACTGGTACATTGCATTTCATTTGAGTTTCAGCAATACTTGTGCCATACGCTGGAACAAATTCTAATTTACTATTTCGTCGATTAATAGAAGTGTAGCGTATGCAATATCCATAACTTTTGTTGTTATGAAATAGAATTAATTGAGCCTTTGGAAAAAAACATGATAATATTAGGCAACACAAACTGTTGTCTATAATTTTGCATAAACTATTTTCTGTTCGTTCAATAATTTGTAAAATTCGTAAATTGAATTACGAATGAAATTTGCGACAAGCAGACGCGCTAAGGCAATGAATTCTTTCATTCAGAATTATTTACATAAGTGCAGAATCAATTTCTTTTTATATCTGTTATGTGCATTATAAATCAGTCATATAAATTTTGCAGCTTGGCATATTATAATTGAGCATCGCGAGTGTTAGGAAATTTAATTCTTTCGAAAAATTTCACCTTTACTGTCGTTGATCGCCACAATATAAAAGTTCGATTCTGATAGCACTTTATAAACGTATATACGATACATCAAATAACGATCCTCATCTCGAGCGAACACTTGTCATTTTCATTTTATCCCAATCAGTTATATATACCATACTCGCGTTACTCTTAAAAAAGATCCAACGCGGGCAGGAAAAGACTAGGACTCAGAAAAGAAACTACTAAGTATCATCATTAGCGGTTTAAAACGAGCTCAGCTCTCTGCAACTACCGGTTCTAACGTTGTCTTATTTTCCTCCAACTTTTTCAACTCTTTCTGCGCTTCTACCTTTTTTTCTATTTTCTTATTTTCCTTATCGTCTTTTTTATTCTCTTTGTCTTCCTTTTTACTTCCTTTTTCATTCCTTTTATTCTCTTTCTCCTCTTTCTTATTGTTATCTTTTTCTTCTTTCTTATTTTCCTTCTCGTTTTTCTTATTTCCATTTTGAAGAACCTTTGTCTCTCGGTCAGGTGTTTGTTCCTTCTGTCGTTTTCCGAGTTCTGCCTTAAAATTCTCAATATCTTGTTGACTGATTTGAACGAATAAAATACCATTAATCACGTTTAACATATCAAGTACAGACCCCATACTTGGTGGTTGCACCTGAATTGGTGGTAAGCTAACACCAGACTTTCCAGTATAAATTTCATTCATTTTTTTCTGCAAGACCACAGCCTGTTGCGTTAAATGTCTCAAACAATCACTACTTTCTTTGGTTTTTTCGTGGTCTTCGCCTAACTGTTGTTTATAAATAGCATAAGTTTCTTTTTCGTTATTTAAAGCCGCTCGAAAATCACCCATACAAGATTGAGTTCTTGCAACAAGGTGATAAGAAACAGCGACTTTTAAAGATCGTGATCCGTGATATCGAATGTTTAGAGTCAAAGCATGTTCCAAAAAGCGAAGTGACAATTCGTATTCTCCAACAGCATGAAGTATTAACGAAATATTGCTCTAAATAAACAATTAGTGTTAATAAAAAATTTAATATATCTTTGGTTTTTTGAACTTTTAATTTTTACAGGCATACTTACATCAAGGAGTGCTACTTCTGGATGATCTTCACCACAAACTAATAACGCCAAATAACGTGCTCTATAAAGTAACCTGAGTGACACAGAAACTTGACCATTGGCAAAACAGTATAGAGCTAGACGAATCTGTTAACAAATATAAAAGTGATATGAAAGTAATTGCGAGTATGATTTATTTTTAGTCATTTATTAAGTATATTTTTTGTATACTCACATATTCAGTAATAGTATATGGATGATCTATTCCATTGACTCTTTCTAACATAAGAACTGCTTTTTGTTGTGTAGCAAGAGCTTCCCCATGATCACCCATTATGTAATTTAATCGCGCAAGCATTCTGAGACATTGCGCAATTTCAGGATGCATGGCACCATAGACATTATTCAATAAATTTAGTGCTTCACTGATCAGTTCATATCCATCTTTGAAATATCCTTGTTGAATTTTACTTTGACCAGTTGTATAGAAATTATATGCATCACTAGCCTACATAAAGTTAAAAGTAAATTCAAATAATTTATTTATAAAACCTTAAAAATTTGTTCATAATTTATTTTTTGTAGTTCAAAAATATCACTTACCCTAGGATTGATATGCTTCACAACGGGGAATATATTAAGTATATCTTCTTCAAAGAATGTGGATCTATTTTTGTTCTCGAAGTTATATTCGCGTAACAAAATTTGAATACCTGTTTTTATACAGAAATTGCGAAGCAAAGAAATTTTTTGTAGATGAAAATTNGTTCTCGAAGTTATATTCGCGTAACAAAATTTGAATACCTGTTTTTATACAGAAATTGCGAAGCAAAGAAATTTTTTGTAGATGAAAATGTTCTATTGTGGCGTCCAATGATTCTGGACACGGCGTCTCCCAATCGTAATAGCTTTTCAAATCCGCTTTAATTTGCTGCCAAAGAGATTTAGGAGTCAAGGAAGCCCATTCCACTTCGGACTGTTGTGGACCATTATTTCTACCTTTTCTCTTATTGCGTCGTTTGGCAGTTTTACTTTGTAGCTGAAACCGTCAATTATATAAATTTTCTTTTAAAAAATTAGGTTGTTTGTGGATCCTATAATTAGTATCGCCATACCTCTTCCAGATTTTGATGCGGATGAATAACTTGTGCAGAGGAAAATAAACAATTTAAGAAATGGCTAATTGCAGCGGAAAGGCTCATTAATTCCGTACCCTGAAGAATAAATGTTAGACTTTACATTTACAAAAATTAATATAACACTGTTTTAATTGTAATTGTTAATCGTGAGAATACCTGCATATAAATTGTAAAAATGTGTTTCGCCGAGCGTAAAATAAGCTCCGAAACAGCAATACGTTGAAGATATTCCAATTGTGAAACAGTGGATAACATATCTGTTAATTTACCAAGGTATCGTACATTGATGCCTTTACCATGTAAAGCTTCTACCAATATACTACCATCCATTGCAGCAACTGTATGATCTAAGCATTCTCGAATCTATAATAAAAAAAAATAATAAGTTGGATACGTTTAAGAATAGAGTTGGTCTAAACAATACGATAATACGCTATGCTGAAACGTACAAAAGTAGGAATTTGTACAGTAAGTAAGAAATCGGCAGCATCTTGCACTAATTGTTTTTGTTTTTTTAAAGCAGGCCCATTTGGATCTGGATGTTTAACACCCGGAGAAAATACATCTGGGTTAAATCTAACGTCAAATTCAGCTTCTCGTAAGCTACCGACGGCTGCTGCAGCCCTTCGAACTATTTCTTTCGTACTTTCTTCCACTAAGAGAAAAAGAAACAAACTTAAACCAAGAATTTAAGAAAAAATTATTAGATAAAACAAATAATTAAGTTACATTCTTGTTTTTCTCCGCCAGTGATAGAATCAGTAATGCTTTCTACAATTTTTTTGGCTTCATCCGTTTCTATTAAACTATGAGTAGAATCTTCTTTATTACTATCCACTGCAACGACATTCAATTCTTCTTTTTTACCTTCCTGAAATGAATGCATTGCTAGATAGTCATACGATTTTTCTTACTATCGATTATAAATTATAATCAATTTTTTCTTACCTTAACAGTAGTTTCATTTTCTTTCTGCACTCTTCTTGCAGATGTAAGTTGTTGGAGATGAAAAGCGGCATGTTTAATAAATTGCACATATCTAGCCTCGACAAACGAATCGATTAATTCTTGACGAAGGCAAGCTAGTTTATGCTTGTGTTCAATTGGAAAACCTAAAGCTCTAGCTTCTTTGCTCAGTTCAACTTCCTCTACTGTGAAAATTAAAATAACAATTTAATAAGTAAAACTAATCTTGTATTTATAAATCATATTAACTTACATTTGAGAAAATTAACATCAGGAGGAAAAGTTCGTAATAAATCCAGCACATAGTGCCGTGAATCATTCCCAATAATGCCTTTACATTCTACGCTGCTACAGAGTTCAATCTCCTCTCCAGCATCATTGATAACTTTATGAGGTAGAATTTTTAATAGTTGACCGGTTTTGTTCAGCTATAAAATATAATACATGTGATGTGAAATAATTGATACATTTTAAAAATTATAAAAAGACGTTATATACCCACCAACTCAAGATATTTTGGATGCGTGAGAACCGTTTTCCCAAAATCTATAGAACCATAAACAACAGATTGCTCCTGCTCACGTTCCAAGATTCCAGGGATGATTGACTGAGCGGTGACACGATATCCTCTATGCAGAGGAATACGAGTAATTACCACGAAAACTTAACATCCTTTCGATCAAGATGTAAATTGCGATAGAATATTGAACATCGAACAAGTATGTACAAATGATCCACTACAAAATATCCACGTCGTACAAATAATGTGATAAAAAGAATGTGTGAATCTAATTTCGTACAAACCTATAATCAATTACAACAGTACCAAGTGTATAGGGACCAGGTAGATCAATGGCAGCATATACTCTGAGACCTTGTAAATCATTTTTAGGCGCAACAAAAGCAGCAGCATCACCACCAAGCTCTTTGTAATGATCTCTGACATCAAATCCAAGGGAAAAAAAAATATTGTTCCAAATAAACATTTGCATTTTCGCTTCTTCACCAGGATTTATCGCCATTACATTACCGTCTATTACGGCTACTGCACCTCGAGTAGCGGCAGCAACAAAGTCACTGTGAACCTAAATAATTCATTCATGAAACGTAATTATATTACTCTAACGATGTGTTAAAGTATAATTATATCGTTCATAGGCATACTTTAAAAATAGCACGTTCTCTAAGCAGTCTTTCGGGTAAATTTTTACGAGGTAACTCTCTCGTTGTCTGTAACTCTTCATTCCAATCTCGAGTTTGGCCGGGAATATGTTCTTCGTATCCCAGTTTGGAAGAGAAAGCTATTTGCAAATAAATAAAATGTTTATATAAAATAAAATAAATTAAAGTATGTGTTATATTATGTTAATTAATTTCAAGCATGATCTTCACAAAATTTAAAGTTGTGAAACATATAATTTGTAACAATACAGAAAAAATAAAAAAACAGATGATATCTCTACTCTGTTACACTTAGTATTCTAGTATATTTAGTAAAACCATTCAATAAATAAATCCATTATCCATCAATATAATACAGCGGTGAATGTTAATCAATTCTAATTTGCATAAAACGAAACGTACTATCTTCGGCGCGTATTGCATCGATTGTATGCTCAATCTGAGGTGCACACCAAGAGTAAAGCTGATAAGGTGTGGCTACTCGTTCAAACGGATGTCTCTGTGTTCTGCGTCTTTGCATAGCAGCAAAACCTCGTTTAAATGCTGGGCTAAGTTGGTTCAACAGTTCAATTAAACTGTGACACAGATGACTCGGTGTCGCCGGTTTCGGATTAAATACTTCTTTTGTAGATTGGTTAAGAAAGAAACCTCTAACGCACGCAGTTAAATAGTACTGTTTGTCTTCTAACGTTACTACGTGTAAGTATAATAAATCACCGTGAAGCTTTCTATGACCGGGTGGTGGATTCCACCCAGACGTTGTTAATACCTACAATAAGTAAATAAATTAAGTATTCATCTTAACAATACGTCAAATGGTGAATAATTATTTATACATTACTTTTAAACAAGGAGGACATTTTTGTTCTTTGGCTTGCGGTTGTAAAGGTAACAATGGCCTGTCTTTACAGCCAGGTATAATGTAATCAGGTGGGGTACAATCAACCGAGTCTGCTCTGCTCTTTTTTTTTTCGAGAATGTCACCATTAGTGACTATGTTTAAAAACGATAAACTGCTACATTCAACGCCATTGTAAGCGTCTGCAGGATCTACAGATTTCAATAAATCTCGAACGTGACGGACATGTATACGCGCTTCTCGCATTGTGTAAGGCTCTTCCACAACTTTAATTATTGAACCTTCCTTCAGGCCTTCGATATTTTTTAGTTCGGCGAAATTATCCAGTGTATTACCATCAAGTTGAAGGGAAAAACATGTACGATGGCACGTATCTTCACGATCCATGAGCAACTGGTGAATTTCCTAAAAAACAAGAAAACGACAATGAAATGTATTACTTGCTCTTTTCTATTATTATATAATGAATAAAAATAAAAATTCATCAAGAAACCATTAAATACCTGAACCAACTCCATACTAGAAACTTGGATATCAAAGGGCTCAGCACCTGGACTGACGATCTTAACGGTGAATCCCATATCTTGAATGAAAACAATTTCTTGTTCGATTCCAGCATCCTTATCGCCATCCTCTTTCTCGCCCTTATCATTTTTCTTATTTTTGTCGTCTTCTTTTTCCTTCTCTTTTTCTTCTTCGTTCCCTTTTTCTTTCGTAGCTTCAACATCACCCTTCTCAACTACGTTCTTCGCAACTGCACTCGTACTTCCGGTTTCTTCTGCAACTTCCTTCATATCTATACATACAAATCATCGAATGAATAAATTTTTATTCGAACAGGGCACTTTACGGGGAAGAAAAGAAATACGCGAAGCGGAGTAAATAAAAAATTTGTATTCGTTGAAAATTAATAAATGATCAAAACTTGTCGATCATATATCGAAATTGATAATAACTGACAAATATTTTTGTCTGATTCACATAATATATATATATATATTGTGTCTACGAGTATCTTACTGATTGACCGCTATTTTGATAAACAATTCTTCTTGGTGTACAAGCGAGTCACATTAACTTTGGTTATATTGCAAGCGTATATTGTAAACATAGATTTTATATATGATTTTTCGAACAATGAGAAATTAGGGAAAAGAATAAAATAAACAAAATAATTCCCAAAGTGTTAGTTATAATTTTATTCGATTTACTTGGATATTTTTTTTTTACGAAACTTAATACTTCTTTCTTTAGGAGAATGTTAATTTTGCTGTACTTTTTACAGTGATAATAAGACAAATGAATTCGCTACTTTTATGGAAACAGGGTGCATTTTCGACTAGATACGACAGTGGATATCCGTGGGGCTGCCACTTGCATTCACCAATGTACTTATAAATAAACGGCAATGTAAATAGTCCGCACTCAAATGCCGTACTAATTTTATCGATACTATGTTTGCGATATACATCCATTTCTGGCATATGTCGATCTTAAGCAGTTAAAACACTAATTACGATTCATAACGAAGCAAGTGGCTATCGGTGACTACCGCGATCTGTTGCTCATGGTATGTCTCAATACACGCAAACATGTTTGAAACAATTTGCAACAAGAAAACCTTGATCTTTAGCGACCTTAACTTTCCAAGTATACGCAGCATTATAAAAATTCAATGATTATTGTATGGTGCAAATACAAGATGTTAATACGAGATAAAAATAGAATTCAAATAATCAATGACAGTACGTAACCAAATTGTTATTAAATAAAATTTCACTTTAAATTATAATTCGATGAGATTGATCATTACGTAATAATTTGAAATGTACTAACGTTACTTTATAATATATTATACATTAAAACTGTAATAATTTTTTTAACAATTTTTGCTACTGAGAAGTACTATTAGCAGTGCAGAAAAATATTTGATAAATGAACAGGGAAGGGTAGGGGAAAACAAACAGATTTTAAATTAAAAAAGTAATTTAAAAACAGAATTTATTTATCATTGTATATCTGTATAAATGTCTTATACTGGTCGGCAATAATACGCCATGCGTATGGCTTTCTATGTACTTAATTGTCATTTCCTTTGTGCGAGTATTATTATTCTAATAGATTTCTATGCACTATCTAATATTTTCCATTGACCTACTTTTTTTTAAGTTACCATGCTAATCTAAAACTAAGTGCTTTTTATTCTCCTTCTCCTTCTCTTTTTTTCCCCTGACGAAAGTAAGGTTAGAATGATCGAAAATAAATTTCAAACACATCTGTATTTGTACGATAAATGGTTGAAGAGCTGGATAATATGTTACAATTTCCTTTTTTATTTTCATTTATTGCGTACCGGATCACAAAAGGATTAAAACATACGTTTTAATTTTATACAAATACTTCGTTATTTATACGTTTCGAAATAAATACCGAATCAAATCGAGTATCTATTATAAATTTCTTGCACTTTTGTTCGATGCTGTCAATCAATTTTCAAATATGTACAATATTTCTGAAGTATAAAAAATAACGATCGGAATGAAAGATACAAAAATACACAAGAGTACAATTATATTCATCCTCAATTATATCTATTAATTTTAGTCTGTTCAATATTTGTAACGATTATTGATTCATCGAATTATCTTCAATCAAAATCATATTGATCTTCCAGGGCGTTCACCTATGAATATCAAGATCGAAAGAAAATCGAAACAGGACGTATGTACATAAAATACTTAGATGTACCACTTGAATGAAGGACTTATTTTAAGTTATCTAGAATGATAATTTTCTGCAAGTAAAATACTTGATACTTTATGAAAATTATATGGAGCATAAATAAACATTAGGTTAAAACGTGACACAGAATTTATCTTTACAAGAAGATTAATATAAAATAGTTGTATAAAATTAGAATTAATATATTCGTTTTACAAAAAATATTTAACAAATCATGCTGTTTTCTAGTGATAACGATGTATTTTGTCAGTGCCATTCGATCGTTATAATGAAGACTTTCTTATCGTGAAAACTAAATCCTTCGGTTGCATGGTTCTATGAATACGTGTATTCATGTATGTATATTCAAGTTACATCAATTTATCTTACAGACCACATTGCTTTATCGCAATCTTATCGTACATTTTATACTCCTTTCCGAAATTTTTTATTCTTAAGAAAAAGATTAAAAAGGCAGCCGTAAAAAAGACCCAAAGATATGAATTAAAGAATGGGCCAAAAAGAAGTCTTCCAATTCTTTATCTGACTTACAATTTTCCCTGACATGTCCTTCAAAAAGTAAAAAATTTAGATGATAATGCATTAAAAAAAGCAAAAAAAAGAAAATATTATTTACCGACAATAAATAATTTAAAGATAACAATTACGAAGATAAGAATTTAAAAAATGCAAAACAGCGTTAAAGTACTTTTTTTCAGTTCGAGTAAACTAAATATTACATAAATATTTTTGTCCGCAAGTTAAATGAAAACATTCGAGAATCGAAACTTCGATAAGATCGAGCAATGAAGAATCGCGATCTTCTTGACGTTAGGTGAGTTACAATCGCAAGCGCTTGAATCGATATATAAACATCGAGTTTGGAACCAACGTTTCACATACATGTGCCAGGAAGATGTAATATTATTTGTCCCATTATTATAGTTAGAAACTTGGCATGTTTCGAAATCATTCATGAGGCGGCTATATATAAATAGGTTGATAAGAATCACTAAATTTGAAGATTTGATATGGAGTCAAGGCAAGCTAGTTTTAATGTCGAAAATATACGAATGCTAGAGTATAGGTAATAAGTATTTAACGAATACTATAAACGATAACAAAGCTTTTTTTTTTTTAAATATATCAATAACAAAACTTTCACAATATATAAAAATAATTGTGTACATATTTACAATATATATATATTAGAATAAAAATAATCGATACTTTGTATGTTTATATTAATTGTTAAACATACATTAAAATTATAAAATTTAAAAATTGTATAAGATACTTCATTAAAATATCATTTTAGTGTATCAAAATCAAAGACGTAAGGGAACACAACGTCAGAAGGAATACCGATAACCCCTACTATCGATGATTCTTTGCAATTCACTATTGTTCTTTCAAAACTCATAAACCTTTATGAAGCCACTATTGTTCTAGCATTGTTTAAATTCAACCCTCTTTCACTTTTATTATTTCCTTCTTCCAAAAGTCATAAAATATTAAATTACAATTATCCGAATAGTTATAAGACCATAAAAAATTATATCTACAAATTATTTTAATTACGTTAATATATTTAAACAAATAGAAGAATAAATTTAACGATGAATATTTTCTGAAAAAAATATGTCAACATTGTAGCTGCATATTTTTAATGATTTTCAATTTCCTCGATGTTACGCCTATGCGCGAGAGGTCATTAACATGCACGTGTTTTCCTTCGGCTCTTTTTTCACGAAAAGGGTTCTAAAAGAAGAGCAAATTAACAGAACGGTCCTAGTATCAATGGACAGTGATAAATAACGCGTCACCCGAAAATTGATTAGTTCTCGAATTATCCATATTTATTTTTCATTGATCATTAAACTTGGAAAACAAGCTAAACATGTGTTATAAGAACAGTCAAACATAAAAGGAAAGAGATACAATTGCAACATAATTTACATAATTCTCATTGTTGGCAGATACTATTTATCTAATATAAACCTACATAACCATAGATAACGAAAACATGGATATCACTAAATAAAACATATATTATTGCACATGATTACGATCATTACCTAAATTTGATAATTTAATCATATATAAGTAATCATTAAACATATAGAGACACATAATGCAAAAAAGTGAACATGAAAAATAATAATAACAAACTGACGTTTCACGACTAAAGGACATTTCGAGACATTAAAGAGAGGACTATCGAAATAAATGATTAAACAGGGCAGGTAACATGGTTTCATCATCCAGAGAGAAACTATCACGTGCTTTTAAGAAATTAATTTTAAAGTACGGCAATGTAAATATAATTCAATAATAGTACAAGGTACAAAAAATAATAATAGGTAAAGGTTAAATGGAAACTACACATGAATTCCGAAGTACATCTTTGAAGAAAGAAGCATGTCAAATGATACGTTTATGCGTTCTTGTGCAACTGCTTGCAAAACGTGAAGCAAGGACATCGAAGGGAAGAAAGACGTGATTACTGGTGATAATCGGAACGATGGAAGGGTGAAAATTCGTCTGCTAGTATGGATCACGTCTTCTGCTAGTTTCTCTCTCGTAAAACTTGTGGCTCACATGACCCCGCAATACATAGATTCGCGCAATTCGCGCGTTACATAACACCGTGGGCCCGGCTTTTGGCCGAGGCGGCATCGTTAAAGGCACACGTTAAAACGAACAGAACATGGTAACCTGATCGAATCATTATATAACGTAGTCAGCTACGCTCTTTAACCATGAAAAACGGAGAAATTAATAATAATTGATTATAAAATCACCATATACTAACCAGTACTTGTTCGGTCCTCATTGCCATTCAGCAGAGGGTTTTTCATACTCCCATTTTCCGTCGAGGTCTCAATTTGTGCGCCCAATGTCATTGTTCTTTGACAATTTCTTCAAAGCTTTTACACGACTCTAGAAGCCGGTACCTTATTACTCACAGTAACACGCGCACACACCTCTTAGAAATTATACCCCAAAACGATGTCCCGACTCTTTTCACGAGGCAGCACACTAACTCTGAGACACTCCGAGCCGCTTTTCTCTACTGCACGTGCGTTTCGAACGAAGTACAAAGTCTAATGTACGTGATTGGTCTTCCCGTCCAGCGGTTTATCGAATCAGCATCTATGATTGGAGTTTCTGGTCACGTGATCCACTTTCGTCATTCTCTGTACGTTTATTATTTGTCGTTGCTTGTGTATCAAATGGTGCGATTCCTTTTGAAGTTGGACGTTATTGGAACGTTCCTTGATTGGTAGCAATTGGCAGAAATGGAGACATTTTCAGAACATAACAGAATAGAATTAAAATTACTAGATGTCGAATTGTTAACCTTACGTACTACTCATTTGAATAAGAAATAGTGCATACTTTGTTTAAGAAAGGTATTATAGACCAATAAAATATATTTCTTGAGTAGCGAAACTAAATTCCAAAAATTGAGAAGACGTTAACGTCTTATCAAATAAATTCGCATCAAGCTTTACGAAAATAAGGTTAAGCGTCTGAAAGAATGTCGGCAGAGGAACAGTCAAATTTGCGTTTAGGACCCGATCCTAATGTCACTTATCCGATTCAAGTACAATATTGTGGAAACTGTTCTCTTCCTATTGAGGTAAGGCAATCGTGGACGATTGATATTTCAAATTTATATTGTATGACAAGATGTTGATACCGAAATTTTTTGAGAATTTAATTCCTATTTGTATCACAGTATTGTGAATATTATCCAGAATACGAAAAATGTAAGCAGTGGTTAGAAAGAAATTTACCAACAGAATTTGAAAAAGTTAAATTAGGTAATTATAATTTTCATAAAAAGAATTCGTAGTTATTAAATGTATAATTTTATTAATAGAATGTAATTTTATTTACTTATAAGTAGTAGAGGATAATACTACAGAAGCAGGTGGAGGTGAAGATGAAAAGAAACGACAAAAACGTGGTGGTAAAGGTATGCTTAAGACAAAGAAAAAGGGAGATGTTCCAAAATTAGTGACTGTATCTAGAGCACCTAGGGGAAGAAAGAAATCAGTCACAGTTGTTACTGGTCTTAGCACTTTTGGTAATATAAAATACTTATTTACATAGATGCCTTTCTTAATAAGATAATAAATTCTTCGAACAAAGTAATTTCTTATTTGTAAAATTAAAACTTTATTTGATTTATAGACATAGATCTAAAAGTAGCTGCAAAATTTTTTGGTAGCAAATTTGCATGTGGATCTAGTGTAACAGGGGATGATGAAATAGTTATACAAGGAGATGTAAAGGATGAATTATTTGAAATAATTCCAGAAAAATGGCCACAGGTAAAACTAATCATTACTTTCCTCTATTGCTATTAAAAATATGTAATGTATAATACGTAATACATTTTCAGATCGACGAAGATTCCATAGATGACCTCGGGGATCAAAAAAGATAATGGGACAACTAAACTCTTACTTGCACAATGTATTTAATATTATACTATTTCCATTTCTGTTTATTATAAATAAAATGTACATAAAGTATGTAAAATGTTTTTAAAAACTTTGTAAAGTTAAAATAGTGAAAACATGTTACCCATCTTGTTCATCTTCACCTAAATAATTTGCTACCACTTGAAGTAAAGAATCTACTTCTTCATCAGTTAAACGATCTTCACTATCTTCTACAATCTACAAAATGTTAAAAACTATAAAAAAATATACACACATATATATACATATTTATTTTTAAGTATATTTGATATTACCAGTTGTATTTCAAGAGGTGTTTTAGGACACATGTTTAAAAGAGTTAATTTTTCACACTTTGTCAGCTTGAAAGGTTCCAGTGCTTTTAAAAAATCTCTAATTTTTTCAGGTGTTTGTCTATTACATGGGGTCTTTTCTAAATATCTTATAGTCTGGTATGTTATACTTGCCAATTGGTTTTGTTTCATCTTTTGTTTTTTATTTGCTTTTATACTTTGTAGAATATTCAAAACTTCGTAATTGCTTAAATATGCTGAACATTCTTTGAGCCTAAAAAGGATGTATATAAAAGGTTTTTAATAATTACTGCTTCAAATAATTAAAAGTAATAAAAAAAAAAATAGCTACTTACACTTCCATATTTAATATTTAACTAATATATAATTGAATTTTAACGAATTACATTATAAATATGTAAGGTTATGTGTACATAGTATTAATATTCTCTTAAAATAAAATAGTACATTTATTGAAATGTTAATAAATATAATTTCAACAACAACATCTATAATAAAAAAAAGAAAAGAAAAACACTACACAACTTTTTTAATACAGAAAGTTTTATTTATGGATCTTTTAAGTTAGAGGGCGTGAAGATAGTAAAACGAGAGCATACGTATAAAACGCAAGATTTGAATTTCGCGCGCAAATATTGTCAATAATCTTTTTACATAATATACAATTTTCAAATAATTTTTATTTTATGTGAAATATTTCTCAATACACCAAAAGTAATATTTATAAAATAGTGAAATTAATTCTTTAATACAACGGTATTTTAACTTTTACTTTTGATAATTGTAATAAAGCAACTTCATAATTACAAACACTATAGACAATGGGTAAAGAATTTTTCTTTTAATTTGTAAGCATTCATTTAATTTCTGATGTTGCATAGAAATTTCTTAATCGTAGAGTTTTGAAATCGATTGCGAAGCCATTGAAAGAATAGCTATATGTATTCATTATAATTACATTTGTAGAATACTAGGATGTCTAAATATGTGAAAATAATACTAGATTATTTGACACAACGTATATGCGTATGCATGATACGCACTCTACGGTCCACAGCTGACTAGTTATATTTTAGACCTTCCAAGGCTGTAGTTTGGTAAGTTGTAGCCCCATTAAATTATTTCAATTTTTACAAGCATAAAAATAAAATATATAAACTATATT
>NIJG01000161.1:6701975-6723133 GCA_002201625.1 Euglossa dilemma
TTGTAATGTACGTATGGTTGATTAACTAACCTTTATTTCATATCAAACAATAAACATGTGTATACTAATAGCATTGTGCGTTCAATGCAAGGCACATTTCTTATTGAATAATAGCAATACCATAACTGTAAGAAAAAGAAGTAAAGCATTGTTTTCATTAGGTGATCTATGTTAATTTTGTTAGCTACATTAGTATTATTTACTAAATTATTCTTTCTTTTCATCTGCAGCTACTTCAATGCTTGGTTTGTTATCTCTGTAAATTACATAATTTAATGCTGTAGCAAGAGTAGTCCATGCCAAGTATGGAACAGTCAAACATCCAGCAAGGGGATTCACATTGTAAAATACCACACCCATTGCTACAGTACTTCCCCACAGTAAAGCAATTTCATACAAAGCCTAAAAGTATAAAAGAAGATAATTAGAAATATAATTAGAATATGATAACTTGCTTAATTTTATCAAAATACCCATTTTATTTTGTGTAGTCCAAAAAATAATGGTGTCCAAGACCAATTTAATATTAAATTAGTTCCATAAATAGAAAGTGGTACTATTGCTTCTCTAAAACCACCACCATCTCTCCATACTAAATATGAAGAATATCCCATTGTGCAATAAAGGGTTGTCCATATTGGTGCAAATGCCCAGTTTGGTGGAGTCCAAGATGGTCTTTTTAAAGACTGTTCAATACCACCCAAGATATAATTACTTTTTTTTAAACGAATTTCATTAAAAAATTTAATGTAATCAATTAATGGTCAAAAACAGAAGTGTACATTGTAATTAATTAAACATAAGTAAGTTTCTTTTAATATAAAAAACATATGTTGTTTTATTAATATTCTTCAAATTTCTTTTTTGTTCTTTGAATGCATATACATATATAGTATAGAGACACAGTTCTTTTAATTTGATATAAGGAAATAAATAATTACTTTTTTCTTAATTGATTAAGAAGAAAATTGAACATAATAAAATTTAATTAACAAATACAATAATCGAATTATTAATAATATATTACAAAAATTTTGTCATTTTCTATATTAATACAATTTTTTTATAAATTAAATTTATTGGTTAAAAGTTTTAGACTTTATATTACGCTATTGAATTTCAGTGGTTCTAGCGATTAATCGATTTAATTACCTCATACCAGGGTTTAATACTTTTTTTAGTAAAATAGCTTCCGGCCCAACCTCCGATATTTGGATGAATGACAGCTACTGCGACTGGCCAACATTTTGCACGCATTTTACTTAAAAGAAAATATTATTTGATTATCCAAAACGAAAACTTGATATGGATAATACAGTAGTATAAGAAAATGCGACGCTGCTATTAAAACGGATGCTATTCCAGTGGTGTAAATATATCGAAGGAAAATTACCGACGCACATAAAGTACTTGAATCCTTATCCTTATCTATGTGAGTAACAATGACTAAGATAAATTGAAGTATCATAAGTGTAACCATAATTATAGTTACATTTATAATATAAAAAGCAATTTATATAATTATAATAATAATAAATTCTTATTTAGTAGAAATAATGTATTAACTGCAATCAATCAAAAAATAATTTTATAANCTTGCTATTAATAAATAATGGAAAGTTAGTAAAATGATTTAACAATATACCTCTTTATATTAAACACTTTTAGATGTAAGAGATTCGATTTTATTCTATTAATTTTTCACATTTTTACACGCCAATGGAAAAACGAACACTAAATACATACACATGCACGCGCGCACTCACACATATATTATTGAAAATTTATCATTTTATATACTATTAAGGGAATGAAATTTTATTTACAGACATAATTTAATAAATACATTAAGAACAAATAAGATATATATTACACAAATTTACTGAATGTCATGCATAAATGATGTAAATGACTATTAGTAAGGTGAGTACTGAACATACGGCTGTGTGCGTGAATAAATATTATCATAATGGTTCATAATACACGAACACACACGCGCGTGCATGTACGCATGTACTACTATGTGAATACAATTATACACATGAAACCGCTACATTTCATTCTTTTTGTTTCTTCTTCATACATGTACAAATTATAATTATGTCTAAAAGTAACCAACATTTGTTTACACATCACTAATGTTTCTAAAGTGTAAACTCAAAATTACAATGTAAATTTATGTCAATAAGCATAAAATATAATATATTAAAGAANCACAATATTTTAAGTATATTAATATCTACATTTTAATTTGACTTAAAAAAAGTTAATAGTGAATACACGTAATTTTAATATATTATATTGGTATCTACAAAAATAATTTCTGTAGAATTCATTTTTATATTACAACAAGCTAGAACATGTTAAATAGGTCTTGTGCTTGATGATAATGACAGATAAATGTCAATACATGAAGGAAAGAATTTTGTGATAATTTATTTCTTGTTTGTATTTCCTGATCCAAAGTTGATCTATATGATTTAGTTTCGTGTTTTTATTACTTTTTCCCGTAACATTTGTATTTTACTTATTCCCAAAAAGTTACTTTATATTTCATTAATTTTTTATTATACTCGCCTCGTTAAAAATGTCTTATTAATTTTGTTTCACTCAAATTTTTGAACTTTTACATCCTTTTCTCCATTTACTTCCTTTTTACGTTCGGATTTAGAAGAAAATACTCCAGGGAAGTGGTATTTTACACGTTCTCTTAATTTTTGGCGAATTACCATGATAGTTGTTATTGTATTACCTAGGAATAACACTAAGAACATTAAGCTGAGGACTGAAACGTGCCATGTCGCTTCTGGATTGGATATTAATGTGTATAAGACATATGCATTGTATAACTGAAATAGATATCCAACAAAAAGGAATGGCAATAAAAATGATAATCCACGCCACATCCACGAGTGGAAACCTTCAATAGTAATATCCATATTGTGTCTTTCACCTAATGCTTTCAAGCGATATAAAACGCCCCGTTGATAGCAAAATTGCAGAGATTGCACTACACCTATAAATAAAACATACTTTATATTGGTTGTTAAAAGGAAAATTTGCTACAGAATCAATTTGGATAAATAACATACTGATATAAGCATTGAACCACATAAATTGTTGTCGAAATGCATACCATGGCCCTGTATTAGGCCATACTAATAACACACCAGATACTACAGTTGAAAAAAAATGATGAAATCTCCACCAACCTTTTATCCTTGATCCATTTACCTTTAATATACTTTCTCTTATTGTCAATGTACAATAATACCAGACTAAAAGGAACATGAAACTAAGTTCCAAGGTTCTGTAATACAAATTACAAATAGAAGCTAATTATGAATGTATCTTCCCTGTTTCAGTATGAAATGAATAATATATTACCTGACATTGGTTACCAGATTTAATACAGATAAAATAAAACCAATTACAGATAAGATTAACTTAAATTTTTCATATTCATCCTTATACTTGAACCTGTAAAATAAGTGACTTGCATTAACGTATATTTCATGTAGTCTTTTGGACAAGTTTCTAATAATAGATTAACTCTTATATATATAATACATATATATATATATATATAGTAATTAGATTNGAAGCCGCTTCACATATACATCCCAGGCATATTCTTGACACCGTTTCTGTTCCCATCACTGATGTTAGTTGCACTAATTATATTTATTAAAAAAGAAATAATTTATTTTAAATATTTATTCATAATTGTTGAGAATTGGTGCAGACAAACTGAAAACTTAATAAAACATACAAAGAATATAGTAATATATCAATAAATAATTACAATAATTATTAAAATATATTAAAATTAGTTACTTACTGTTTGAGTGACTTTGATATTACACTCATTCTGTACACTTGATGAGAAATTCCTTTTAAACATTTTGCTTGAAGTTCACCTACTTCTTCTAATTTTGTCAGGTATTCTTTGTTTAATGCCTATTAACAGAATTGAAATACTGTTATTTAAAGATTGTATTCTGTTTTAAACAACTTATACGATAAGGAAAGATTGTTTATTCAGGAAAACATTAATCAAATAATAAATAATAAATAATATCGAAAAGTATAGAAAAACGTGTTCCGTGATAGAATTTTAAACATATTTGTAAGAATATGCTTCAAAAAGGGCATTTAAAATTGTAAAGTGTAGAAAATTTTTCATATACCGGTTGCGAGTATGGATAAATAAAAAATACACTTAACCTCACAGAAAATGATCCAACGTGTTAACCACCGACAACATCATAACTCAGGATTAACAAAAAATTATCTTACTTCTAATTCCTTGTAATCTTGTGCTAGATCGTTCCAGTCTTTTAAACAGGACTCAACATCAGTATCCATCGTAGCAGAAAAAGTGACGATGGCCAACAACTCACGAAAAATTCAGGTATGCAATGGTTTGCCCTGCTCCTACAGCTAAACACTTCCTCGTGTATCTAACGACAGAGTGCTCTTAACGTCGTTTTTGTTCAGTATTCTAGTCTCTACACTCATTATACAATGAAAATGTATTTTGAATATTTATATAAAGAATTGTACTTTGGCATCGCATTCAACTTGAATTTTATTTAATATTAAAATTTATATAACAATATATTTCTAATATAACGATTTAATTTTTTTGACGGTTTTTACTCTTTTTTTAAAAGTGTTTTAAAAAGCTAGTTTTAGATTTTTACAAATTAAGTAAAATTTGTAAAAAATAATTTTACCAATACTCATTGGTTTCTATAAATGGGAGATAGCAAAAGTTCTAATTATACACAGTAAAATGCTAAAATTTGTATTCTTTACATTTTAATTAAGCTTTTTATTTACGTTTGATTAGTTAAACAAGTGATTATTTTATTTCTATGAAATAATATATCACGCATATAATTGTGCTTAATATTAAGTGTGATGAAATATATTTGAATCATTTCTCAATAAAATTGAATCAAATAACAACATCCAACTTATATAATTCAACTGATAACAACTTTTCACTTTATGTTCCTTGATTATATTACATTTTATTTTGTGTGTATTTAATATATATTTAATATGTAATTTGAATGTAACTATGAGGTTATTATCATGATAAAATTCATATATTTTTGTCAATATCAATAACTAACAAATATAATAAATCAATATAATAAAGAAAGTAATATTTAATTCTAAATTTACTTTAACAATGTAACGATTTAATTACTTTGTATATCATGTGCATTTAATTTAAGTTACAAGTATACAATAGTAAAAAATACGCACTTTTATTATCCTATTTCATTGGGAATAACTACGTCTGTTAAAAATGTTGGGAAATATTAATTTCTTAATACTTAAATCTTACTACAATTTAGATAAAGATAACGATAACGCAATAATAGGAAGTTATAAGAACACGATAAGTGGTAAAACAAGTATAAAATAATAGGAACACTGTAATAGAAAATTTGTTCAAATTCTACGAATTTGTAATATTTGCTTATCCACGTTACTATCTGTACTTTCAGAGTCGTAATTCGCAATTATTAATTCAAACCGTGTTTCACGTATTCACGTGTCAACTGGTCGGGTTACTGTTCACGCAAACTATCGCTGGAATCACCATTTCCGAACAGTACAATACAGCCGGTTAATTTAACCCGCGTCCTGTTGTATCGTTGAACACGCGAATTTTTTCACGGTCGTTGACCAGACAGCTCCACCGATCTGCGAAGACAAAAGTGCTTTGCATTCTCTGGTAAACATGTTCCTTTACATTCAACCATCACAATCCATTTCGCTACTTGGTCAGTGTCGATCTCTTGGACCAACGCGTGCAAAACGTCATCACCAGCGGAGCCGTCCCTTCTTCTATCGTTCAATCCATAACATTCGATAATATCCTTTTGTCTTTGGATACTTTAACCTGTTTTTATTTGAGTGTTTCTGATTTATGTATATTTACAAATAAAACTGTATATAACTAAACTAAGTTTTATCTAGTATATTAACTGTACGAAAAATACCTCTTTTTTATAAAGAATAAGAAATGAAGAGCTAGCAGACTTGAATGCATTATTTAGAAGATAAAAGTATTCCTGTATTTTATCAGCAGATTCTTTTCTTGGCAGAATGATTTCACTGTGGTATTCAAAAGTAGATATTCCGTCCAGATGGGAGGTATCGACTGCATTATTTATAAATGCTATCGTCTTGTTCAAAGTCTTCAGACTTCATTCAGCTTAGCTTAGTGGAGTATCTCTCCTTCTTATCTATGTAAATTACGTTTGTTTATATATTTTAACATATATAACATTTACATATCTTACACGACAAAGAATCTGATTTCCATATCAATCAGGATCTTGAACTTTTACTGGAAAAACATTATAAATTTTTAAATTCGAAAATTCAAGGTACCATATATGTCGTAAATAAAGTTATAAATAATTTATAAATTGTAAATAAATAAGTATTTCTCAACGAAAAAAAATAAAGGACTTTTAAAACTATTTCACGATGAATCAACTCGTGAATTAAACATTTAAAATACTCTATATATTTCATTATATTTACGATATATTCTATTGAATATATAAAAAATTATTGATTCATATTATACTTATCTTCAACAATTAAAATCAGATGTGTTATAATAGTTCTAGCTAAGTGCAGGTAACCATAGTTGTGAAACGTGTATAATATAATATATTATAGGAGTGTTAAACTTGTTCCTGTGCTTGAATGAAATTTTATATAGCTCATAATCCTTTATTCTTGGAACCTCGCACGTGGTCCCCACTCCATGTAAGAAGTTTCAGCAGGAGATTTAAATATCTTCGAAACTGTTAAACAGTGTGCAGTAGTCGGGCGTCATGGACTCGGGATAACCACGATCAGTTCGTGAGAAAATAATAGTGTTTGCCAACAATTAATAAGCTGAGAAATGTATTCAGTGACATTGAATAAATAATAGAGATATTTCGATTCTATTCTAAATAGTTTTAATAAATTATTTTATATAAAAATAAAACATATATGTATGATAAGTGCGACAAAATATTTATAGAAAGGTTTGAACGTTAGTAGCAATTTACATTTAAAAACATTTAATATCTATAATCAAAGATAAGCTTCATTGAATCTAAAACTCGTAAATTTACAAAGAGTGAAATTAACATCAGTGTTGTATATACCAAGAAACTGTTGTTCTTTTTTATCTATCAACAAATCTATCTATCAAAATTTTTGCATTACAGTATATTAATATTTTATTTTACCTGTAAAATAAATTTCGATTTCTCAATTACACGTTATTATAGTTATTGATTCAATTATAAACTATATATATGTAAAACTTACATGTACACTTCAGGAACAACACTGTCTTTCGTACGTTTGACAGGATATGATTAGATGATGATTAGAGATCATTATTTCTCTAATACCAACATTGTCTTGATATCATGAAATCGCAATCAGTTTAACACATATGCAATCTGTATCATACAAAATAATTGCCAATAATTATTGAAATAATAATAAGACAACTAATGAAGTATTACAAATGGTAATTTACATTAATCGCTCGTAATTATGTTAATCTCGACGCCACTGTAATCGGTGGAAATAAGAATGTAGTGAATCACGAAGCGAAGGAATTCTCGTGGAAGAAAGTGGAAACCTGCAGCGGAGGGGTAAACGGCTTCTAGATAACGGCATAGTAAACGGTATTCGATCTTCTTCTTCACGTGTGTACCAGTGTTTTGTAATCGGTGTGTATCTTAAATATTTTCCGTGGATTCCAGTTTTTTTATAATCCAATAGTTTCCGTTACCGTGCCTACTTCCGGTTACGGCCGGAAACCGCAACAATTGTTGTAGTGCATGTACAGTATTTCGAAGTTCCGATTTCACGTTTGTAAAATATCATTTTATTTACTGTAAAAGAATTACGATTAGTTTCATCATTACAAAAGGCATATGTATTAGTACTATGATCATAAAAAAAGTATTACCACCACTTTGAACTGTCACCAACGTCACCATCGAATTGGAGTGAAGTTATCGAGCATGATACTAGAGAAAGCAAAATAACATTAGCATAAACAAGTTGCTTTCCGGTGAAGTCATGTCTGGGATTAAAAATAATCGATTCGTCTGCAAAATGGAAGTTTCAAATTTAATACGTGTCCTATAACGTGCATTCGATGTAATATAATACTGTATCATATTATCGGTGTTCTATACTCATCGTTTATATTCGCATTAACGGTAGATAAGGAAGAATCATTTGCGAGTTATGAAGATGAATGTTACGCAAAATATTTTTAAAAGTGAAAAATCTATAAACGTTTGTAACACTGTTACCGCGTTAATATATTATGTGCCTGGTTGCGGTTACGCAGGCGCGTCACAAGCATCAAGAATCGATGATCTGTCCGATATCTCGAAGTCTACAGATGGCGCGAATCGATCTAAGGTAGAAATCACAGAGAAATTGCGCGACAGAAATTACGGTACTGTAGCAGCAGCAGAAGCCACAAGTATACTACAGGAAGCACCGGAACCACGAGGAGTTCCTGTGGTTGGAACTCTTTTTTCGTTCATTCTTTCTGGCGGTCCAAAAAGGCAGCATGAATACGTTGACAGAAGGCACAAGGAATTGGGTCCCGTTTATAGAGAACGATTAGGACCAACTACTGCAGTTTTTGTAAACTCGACCCATGAATTTCGTAGAATCTTTCGACTAGAAGGTGCAACACCGAAACACTTCTTACCGGAAGCTTGGACTCTTTACAACCAAATACGGAAATGCCGTCGCGGTTTACTCTTCATGTATAGTAACATTAAGTGATTTTCTTTTTTGAAAAATATAAAATAGCGAATAGGGAAAATGTAAAGAAATTCAAATTTCCTGCCTAAAGTATGGAACATACTTTTCTTTGTTGATAGGAATGGCGATGAATGGATACATTTCCGGAAAATTTTAAACAAAGTGATGTTAATACCGGATCCAACTAATTTAATGATTGAACCGTGTCAAGAGGTAGCGAAAGGACTTAGACAAAAGTGGCAAAGTCAGATTAAGACTGATTCTATCATAACAAATTTACAGATTCAACTTTATCAATGGTCTATCGAAGGTAAAAATAATTTATTTTAATACTAGAAAATGTAAAAATAAAACGTGTTTATGGGAGTCCATTTTCATTTTACAGCAATGATGGCTACGTTAATGGGATCATGTTGGAACTCTTACAAACAATATTTATCTCGAGACTTTGAAATATTAGCGGAAACGTTGCAGAAAATATTCGAGTATTCAGCTAAATTATCTATAATACCAGCTAAATTAGCTATGAATCTACATCTACCTGTTTGGAAGAAATTTGTTACGTCTGCTGACACAGCTTTCGAAATTGTCCGACTTCTGGTACCGGAAATGACTAAATTGGGTGGTAATGGTTTGCTAAAGAAAATGATGGATGAAGGCATTAAACCGGAAGATGCAATCTGCATTGTTACCGACTTCATCTTAGCAGCTGGTGATACGGTTAGATTAAGTACAACTAATAATAATAAAAAAATACTGATTTAAATACAATTTTTTAATCAACTTTAGAATAAAATGAAAATGAAAATTAAAATTAAAATGAAATTTTAAGAATTACACATTTGTATAAATTATAATAATAATTATTTATTTGATTTATTTCTTAATACTGAGAAGATAATTCTGTACTTTCTGCTCAGACAGCGACCACTTTGCAATGGATATTGTTGCTATTGTGTAATCATCCTGAAAGACAAGAAGAATTATTTGAGAACTTAAAAGATCTTCCTCAAAGGGATTTATTACAAATACCTTTGTTAAAAGGTATAATCAAAGAATCTCTTCGATTATATCCTATAGCTCCATTTATATCTAGATATTTACCAGAAGACAGTGTGATTGGTAATTACTTTGTTCCAAAAGGGGTAAATCAATTTATACTACATATCATTCAAATAAACATATCGATAAAACATTGAAAACAATTTTTTAAATTGTATGAAATTTTATTACAGGAGTTACTTGTATTATCACTTTATTCGAGCGGTCGCGATATTGCGAACTTTTCGCAACCAAATGAGTTTCTTCCAGAAAGATGGATTAGGACGGAGAAAGGTACTTATCAAGGAGTAGTGCAACCACATGCAAGTTTACCATTTGCTTTAGGTGCTAGAAGTTGCATTGGTCGAAAACTAGCGGAAATACAAATATCGCTTGCATTAGCAGAGGTAGGCGAATAATTAAATTAATATAGTATAAAAATGAATGAATTTATATATTTCTGTGTTAAAAATTGCAGCTTGTTAAATCATTCAAAATAGATTGTATAAATAAGGACCATGTAAAATTAATTTTACATTTGATTTCTGTACCATCAGAATCGATAAAGTTAAAGTTGATGGAGAGAAACTAATAGCTAATGTAACAATACGAAATAACATTTAAGAACAGGAAAGTATATCTTTTACTGTTTATATTTTTTATTCGTTTGTTTTGAAGCAATAATATCGTATCTGTATACATTTATACTCAACAAACTAAGATTCAAATGTTTTCGCCATTATACATACATACATACATACACACATTCATACATACGCATACATACATACATACACATGTGTATTACCCGTGAGTACATGTGTAGATTGATTATTTACATTATAATTATTAGCATTTAAATATATATATTTCTAATTAAATGACACCTATAAATTGTATACTTATTAATATATATATAAATTTCACGTTTTAAAATATATACACAATAAGCATAATCAAGGTACAGAATGAATAAAATTTGTAATTATATAAAAATTTCATTAAGTGCATCCTATTTAGAGAACATCAACTAAATAGTTGAAATAGCCGTTTATGTCGTTTCTATCAAATATCACAATTATGCAAAATTAATTTTTTATTAACGTTGGCACAAAACGCAATTAATGATTTTTCTTACATCGTCCAGAAATTCATGAAAACTTCCGCTAGTAGAAAAATCTTGAAATGCTTGGATTCTTTCAGACTTTGTCATTGAGGCTGTTAAAAATATTTTTACACAACAGGTTTTCAGTTCGTGGCATGAATTCACTCTTGCCCAATTCCAAGCTCTACTGAAATTTTTGTAATTTAATTTAGAAATTGAACTTTCCGTAAGAATATCCGATATATCTGCCATAAGAAATTTATCAGCTAACAGCACAGCATCTAACAAGGACTCGATAGTTCTATTTTCAAAAGTCGCTCCATTTGCAGCTAATAATAATGTATTAAGACTTTCTTTCGATGTGTTTCGTAGTCTTACACGTTTTCTTCCGGATTCTGAAAAATTTCCTTCAAGCATCGCGGAAAAGGCGTCTGATTTTTGACATAGCGTCTGCCTACAAGCGTCGATAGTTGTACCATCGTCTAGTTCAAACGTAACTGTTGCAGGTTTTGGATGATTGTCATATACTCTTGGAAAATCAGTTGAAGTAGTGTCTGTGATTTGACATTTTTCTATAATCTCAGGTTGAATTTCCAATGTGTTTGCTAGTCGACAAATTGACCAAATAGCATTTTCGTAAAGATTATGTTGTTGATCGGATAAAACATTAAATATTAATCGAAGACCACCGTGATTGTTCAACAGTGATTTTAGAATGTATCGTGACTTGACCAGGAATGGTATCGAAACTGCAATAACTGATTTATGAGCTTCTTCTCCGCGAAGCAATATAGATGTAAGTTCACCTATTGCTCCACCAGTTTCTGCTAGTGCACACAACTGTCTAGTGTACTGTTCTGAACCGTATAATGTTTGAGCTTCAAAAACGAAACCTTGTTTTAACAAAGGTATTAAATATGCTCCATTTCTATATAAAAAAAATTTGTGTTACATAATATAAGCTTTAATTATAAAAGAAGATATTTTTTACTTACCTTATGATTCTAGTTAAAATTCTAGACGCTCTTTGATTTTTAGCGTGTCTGATGTAGGCTGATAATGCTTCAATAGTCGCGGGATCAGCCAATCGATCAATTGGATCGTTTGAGTGACTCAACCTACTTAATAATACTAGTGTACACATATTTGCATATTCCCAAACATTTGCTTTATTTCCCTTTTCTAAATTTTGAGACTCTTCTACATCTATAGTTATCGATTTACAACTCTTTAATGATTCTACTTCTTCTTGGGGTTCTAAAGAAATAAGTATAAATTACTGTTTAAAAGAATTTTATGAGAATTATTATAAAATATATGAATGTATTTACCATCTTCGTTATCCATTATCTCTGTATCACTACAAACTGGACTGTAATTATCCTCGGTACTTTCGTCGTTTTCAATAGAATCATAAAAAGGTAATGGTGGTGTACTAGGAGGTGAAGAAGACACGCTAGTAGCGCTGCCTGGGCTCCAATCATCTCGATAATAATCTGAACTAAATCTGTAAATAAAAAATTATGATTTTATATTTTTTATAGTACTGAATTAAAGGCAAACGTACCGTCCTAAATTTGTCCTATTGTATTTTAATTCTGTTTGTTTACTAGGGGGAGAATCATTTCCTCTTTTCCTTGAAACATTTGCTTCCTCATTGGATATTGTTTCAGTTACCATTTTCTTTAATCTTGCAACTAAGACATCAAGTAAACCATTCTTCAACATTATTGTAATGCTTGGATCATCAGAAACAAATTGTGCTAAACCATGCAATAGCATGGGATGATATTTTTCATTTTTAGTATCTTTTAACAAAGATAACATTAATTCTAAACCCGATCCCATTCTAATTCTCGCACGATTTATCGCTTCTCTACAAAACAGACATAAACTAACTAATGTCTCTTTAGACAATTCTAATTGATCCTTGATAAGAGTAATGGAACTTTCAATAGCACCAAAATTTCCCAAAATAGGACGACATTCTGCAATTTGGCAAAGATTGTACAAACATCTAATTGCCATTTTATTATTTATATCACAGCATTGTACAATACATTTGTAACCCTGTATGTCTTTTTCTCCTTGTAATTGTTCTCCAACTCGAGGATCTAGTGTGCCCAAAAAGGCACACATTGCTTTTAAACATGTTTCTATTAATTTTACATATTTTGCATCCGTCTCTGATTGTTCCTTTGCCAATACTAATAAACTTGTAATTCTAAGTATTACTCCAGACTCTAAGATTTCTTCTCTACTACCTTCATACATACTCCAAATATTTCTGTAGAAATATATGTAAATTAATAAAAATTATTGTCTAGTATAACAGTATTATTGATATATAAATTATATTTTAATACCTTATAGCCCTGATACCCATTAAGTAAGTTTGCATATATATATCTAATTGTAAAAGATCAACCAAAGCTTGAACTGCTCCAGCTTCACATAATGATTTTGCATGCCAATCACATTCAGACAAATTTCCAATGAGTCTACAAGCTCGGCAGTGTAGAGTATTTCCTAGTTTGATATGCTTTATTATAGTAACTACACGACTTGCTATTTTAGATCCTTTGACCTACAAAACAAATAATATATTTAAAATCACAAACATTACACTATTATGAATAAACAAACTGTATAGAAAGGATACCTTGTTCAACAGATGAAATTTATTAATTAATTTCAGAAATGTATGAGAATAAATATACATGTACCTTTTCCCTTGCATCTGAATTCATACAAGCATTTGCTAAAATACTTAGAGTCATGTTCAGTATTTTTGTATTATGATAATGAAGTAAATTTACTAAAATGCCTAATCCTCCATTTTTGGCAAATTGCTTATAGCACTTTGAATCGTTCTGAAGCCGTGCTAAACATGACAAAATTCCGCTTTTTGATTCTAATTTTATATGTTTTAATAATTCTTGCAATACCAGACTTTCTTGTCTCTCGTCCATGCTTGATATTTTTATAAATGAATGAAAAAAATAATGAAAATTCGCTAGTTTTTTAAAAGAAACATAACCTCTAAATTATACTGCCAACGAGGTTGACAGCTACACCCGTACAGCTACTAACAAAAGTAAGCAAAAAAAAATTTCAATTTAATTAATAATTTTGTGCCATTAAAATATGTTTATATTACGATTATATAGTACATGCAAGCATAATCTTTATAATCACGATTAATAATAACTACATGTTTAAGTATTTATTTAAAAACTTATTACTACGTAGATTTTATTTTGAAATAAAATTTGAAGTTCCAGCGTTTTTTATCTAATTTCAAATTAATAATGAGGATATGTTTAAAAATGAACTCAACGATGTAGCCTATATTATTTATTAAATACAATAATTAAATGTGACGTATTATAATAAAAATTATTTTCGATATTCTTAAATTTAAAATAGTTAAAATAGTTATCTTTGTTGACAATGATTTCAAAATAAATTTAAATATAATTCTACTTTTAGGAACAGGACAACTTTTATGTTCTATAGAATCTACGTAATGATAGTTCTAAATAATTATGTAAAATTATTTCCATATATTATTACGTTATGTGTCCCTCAAAAGATACTTAACATTAGAAATCATCACTAATTCAATTACATCATCGAATAAATATAATTTCTATTTAATAGAGGAGGAAAAATGCTAGATTTTTACTGCATTTCGTAAGAAACACGAATTTCTATTTTGCGTAAGCGCACCGTGTAAAGTATCATCATCCGTGAAGCGCACCTGCTGGGTGTAAGGGCAGTGTCCGCGAACAGAGTATAGGAGAGGCGTCAAAATGATAGGAGAGGGCATGGGGATCGGATCGTGAACTACGTAGGAGATGTCGACAAGATGACAGCGATTGCATGACGCTCGTTTCGTCACTTCTTGGATATAGGTTGAACGTGTACCAGGAAAGAAAATTGTTCGCGAACGAAACGAACGACTTATGCCTCGTTACAGTGACAAGTTCGTCTTAATAGCTTCTCTGCGTCGAAACGAGATCATAATCAGACGAATTCGGGTGAGAGCCGCGACCGCCGCGCCCGTGCAATGTACACAGCGGCCTGAATCGTTCTTAAGATCGTCAACGTCCCCGAGGAGTCCTCTTTTTATCGGTCTGGTGTAGAGTAATGAGCGTTTTCGGGGATTTCCAGCGTGTCTGGGTACAAAGATTCCCGGACAGCGCATTACCGGCGGCCTGGGAAGAGGACGTCAGGGCCAACCTAGTCAAGCATAAACAGAAGGTAAAAGCCCAATTAAAAGTAATATTATTATTTTCTAATAGGTGAAAAAGATTCTTTTCAACGAATTTTCTTAGAATTTTCATTATTATTTTGTTGTAGATTTATTTAATCATAGATTATAAATATTAAACACATGGTATACTATGGAATATGGTTTCCTGTGTTTTGAATTAAATAATTTATTATAAAAGATGATATATTATTTATAATTAGTATATGTCATATTCTAATTTCTTTTTATATTAATAAAACTAAATTAATAAAAAAGTATTATATCTGTATAGATCTATTATCTTAATATGTATTACATATCAAAATTAAATTATATTAGAATTTCTTTATTAGAAAATTTAATTGGAATTTCTATTTCTAAGAAATTTGTTCAATAAAATTGTAACTCTTATTACATAAAACTTTCCTCCTTATTGAAGCATTGGGAACATTATTCTATGAGTCATCATATTAATTTCTTACTTAACTGGGAAATTAACTTAATTTATATATAACTATAGCTCATATTTTTAATATGATATTGTATTTTTGTACAATGTATTAATTTCAAATTAATTTCAAATTTGTTTATTTTAAAATATAAAGACTTAATCAATATGTGCATATTTCACACCTAAAAAGAAAATTAAAGCATTAAATTTATTTAATTGACTGCTTTACTAGGAATATGAATTTTTATTATTGAGCTTCCTCATTAGGCTTAATGTTACTGATTCATCACTTGCTGCTTATCTCAGTTTTGATATCATAAGTTAAAAAGATGAATTACTCATTATTTACATTTATTAATGTTACTACAAACAAAATAGTGAAAAACAATTATTATTGTTCTAACAGGTAACTGCTTTAAGAGAAGAACTTGAAAAAGAAGAATTTTATGTTGAATATTTAGAAAGATTATTGGCTGATGTTGAACGTCATAAACAGTTAGCTAATAATAATGCTGCAACTACACCTGAGAAACAACAGCCTGCAGAATCTCAAAATCAGCATACTTGTCAAACAACAGAGAATAATTTGACTGATTGTACAAGTTCATCTCATATTCAACATGTGGAATCATCAGCCCCACCTCTTCCTGTATGTGAAGATATAAGTAAATTACAGGATAAGTGTGTTTCTGAATTGAGTTCTACTCTTAGTACAAGCAAAAGACCCAAAAGTGAAATACCAAGGAGTCCTGATAAAGTGCCTGAACTTAGAAGAAACAGTGACCCAGATGTGCCAAGTAATTATGTCACTGTAATTGAAGTGACAGGAAGCTCAAAGAAAGATAAAAATGAGGAATCTCTCAAAGAGGAAGATGAAAAAGGTATTGTATGTATTCCGTATTGCTTTTTTATAATTATATTCAATTTATTTATGTTCACATTTAACATTCAGATTTAGAAAATGCAGTTAATGAAGATGGAGAAGATGGTGATGCAGAAGCATCAGAAGAAGAACCTTATTATGATTCTGTAGCTTTAGATCAAACAGGAGAATATGTATATATTGATGCACGTGTTCCACCTGTTGGAAACAATAATGGCAGTAGAGCACCACCTAGGAGACCACCCTCCTTACCAGATTCACCAGGGAATCAGAGCAATTATGTCAATATTGATTATTTTATACAGTAAGTTATTTACATTTATTGTCTTTAAAATTATAATATTTATATTTTTGAAAGAATGTATTCGTTTCTTTATAGACATCGTGCGGCAATGGATAGTGAGGACGAGGAAGGCGCAAGTCCTGCGCCACCAATTTTATTACGTGCTCTTAGTACCGATAATGAAACTGGTAGTAGTGATGCGGAACCTTTAAGTCTAAGCGAAGGTAGCTTAGAATCGCCGACACCGACTACACCTCGTCGACAGGAAAAAAGCAAAGACCGTGAGGATGATAGGACGTCTATGATTAAATGTATCGTGAACTCAGTGGTAGAGAGTGAAACTATTTATGTCGAATGTTTAAACGTAATGTTACAAGTATGTGATTTATCTACCACTTTAAATAATATGTATAAATAACATTACTTTGACTAAAAAAATATATCATTTTTTCAGTACATGAAAGCCATCAGGGCGACATTAACAACATCACAACCTGTTATATCCGAAGATGAATTTGGTACGATGTTTTATAAAATTCCCGAATTACATGCATTGCATCAGACATTTTTGGATGGTCTTAGAAAAAAATTAGAGAAATGGGATGGTAAAACTACTATAGGTGAACAATTTAAAGTAAGAACTAAATATATTATGATATCAATTTTATAAAATTCATTCTATCTTTTTATTGATGTGCCTTCTATTACGAATTGCAAATGAAGGTAATGGCTAGCAACATAGGATTATATGGAGCTTTTTTGCATAATTATGCTCGTGCTACTGATACCGTGCGAAGGTGTTCTGCGCATTCAACTCAATTCGGTGAAATTACAAGAGACATAAGGCTTAGAGGATTTCCAAAAGGACCAGGTTTATCTCTTGAAGATCTTTTACATAAGCCAGTAGCTCGGGTACAAAAAAATGCACTGGTATTGCATGTGAGTACTATATTCTTTGTTTTTATTATATTAGTTAAATCTATATTGGTACATAAATACATAACGGATGGAATGTTGATTGGATAAGTTGATAAAATGATGTGGAAATGTACTTCGTAAATTTTATCTTATCACAGTTCGCGTTCAATTGATTGTAGGATCTTCTTAAGCACACACCAGTGAATCATGCAGATCATGCACCACTGTCAGAAGCTCTTGCTATGACTAGAAACTTCCTAGACGAATTTAATATTATTCAGACGAAATCAATGTTTCCGGTAAATAAGTTATAATCATAGTTTCGGATGCTTTTAGTTACGTTAGTGTTATGTAAAATATATTGCTTTTAGAGTCATGACAGAGCACAACGAAGATTAGTGAAAAACTCATTTGTAGTAGAACTGTCTGATGGGCATAGAAAGTTGAGACATCTTTTCCTTTTTAACGATGTAATCGCCTGTGCAAAGTATAAAGCTTCTGGTAGAGATAAATTTACATTTGAGTTAAAGTGGTATGTACCAGTGGCAGAAGTTGTAGTGACAGAAGATGGTGTTGAACCACGTGAGACTAGTCCAGCAAATGTTGTAGCTTTGAGGTATATATAAAGATACATTATCTGTTTCTAATACGAATCTATATGTTATAAAAATTATCTTTTTCTTTTTAATATTTACATACTTAGGTCACAAGCGTGTACAGTACGTGATCAGATTTTATGGGAAGAACGAAATGATGAAAAACGTATTAGATTGGGTGGTAGAGGTTCAGAAAAAAATAGGAAGAAGCTTGCTGAGCTTGAAGCTCAATTAGTATTAGCATCCCCAAATTTAGTATTACGCGTTGCGCATAAAAGTCAGCATCGAGTACAAAACTCTTACACATTCTTTCTATCCAGTGAATTTGAACGTTCTCAATGGGTTGAAGCGGTGGAGGCATTGCAACAGGTAATGCGTTCCCATATGTACCTAGATAAGTCAAAGGTGCGTAATTTACAGATTTCGAATAAATAATATAAAAATATTTAATAATGCATTTTATTTAAATCCAACACAAGGGTGCGAGTAACGATAATTTAAAAATATCATTACATAAATTTAACAGAAGGAAAATTAATGATAGACAATAATTTTTCAGGGTGGACAACCTCCAGGGCCGCTACCTTTATCAATGTATGAATTACAGGCTTGGGTTACAGCCTGTCGTACTTATCTACAAACAGATATGGGAAGTTATTTACTGAGATCAGGACGAGATGAAAGTTTATTATTAGGCGATCTTCATTTAACTTTACTTGGGTTGACTCCACCAGGTTTAGATAGAGTGGGAGATCTTTATATTATTGTGGAAGTTGATAGTTACGGACACTATTTCAAACGAGCAAGAAGTCGAGTTGCGAGAGGTCAAGCTCCAACCTGGGGTATAGTTTTTATTTTAATTAAAAATAATTCAAAAATGAAACAAATAAATTCTTTTTAATTAAATATTTTTAATTTATTAAAGGCGAAACATTTGTTGTGGAACTGGAGGGAAGTCAAAATGTTAGAATTTTATTGTATGAAGAATGTGGAACACGTTCTGTATTACGAGGCAAATGTATACAAAGATTAAGTAGATCTTGGCTTCAGTCAGATCAAGTAGAGAGATCATTAAATTTAGGACCAGCTACGTTAGACGTAGCACTTCGCTTCGTTCCAAGTGAAGTAACATTAAGACGAGTACCATCTGCTAAACCTCAAGGTTTATTTGGAGCGAAAATCCAACAAGTGTGCAAGTATGTTTCATGATTTTATATGAATTTTCATCTAAATCTCTTTTTAATTCATAATAAATATTTATGTACGTTTCTTTTACAGACGTGAAAAGCGCGATGTTCCTTTTATTATAACAGCCTGCGTTAGAGAGGTGGAAAAGAGAGGAGTCGGAGAAGTGGGTTTATATCGTGTATCTGGCTCGGCTTCCGATTTAACAAAATTGCGTAAATCATTCGAAAGTAATTCATATGAGGCAGAACAATTGCTTAAGGAGGTATTTATTATACACGATATATGATAAAATTCTTTTTCTTTTTAAAGAATATCAGATAATACTAATTCTATTAATCTGAATTTATTAATTTACATTCATAGGTTGACGTTCACTCAGTAACAGGCGTGCTCAAGTTGTATCTTCGCGAAATGCCGGAAGCTCTTTTCACGGATGCTCTTTATCCGGCATTTTTAGAAGCTTTCCAAAGTGGCGAGTTATCAAAAGGTGCTGCTCTTAGAAGAGTATATGAAAGTCTGCCAGCCGTAAATAAGGCGGTCATCGACTTTCTACTTGCTCATTTGATACGAGTTAATAAACACGAGGCTCAAAATAAAATGTCCTTGCACAATTTAGCAACGGTGTTCGGACCGACGCTTCTGCGTCCTGGCACGAACTCGCGATCTGACGCAAAAAGTCGGGATCCTTTGGCTGCGGGGACCGTGGACGTAATGGCACAGGCCGGTATACTTTATTGTTTTTTGCAAATACATATGCAACAGAACAATCAGTCACTCTAGTCGAGAGGTTCTTGTTGATATATTGTAGCGTCAGCTGCTTTTCGCGAGTTTTATTGAAAATCAAGCTCGCAGCAACTTACGCTGTAATGTAAAATTAACAATTTTTTATAATATATATTTTATTAGGTTTGTGACGTATCGTTTACACAACGCTGAATTAGATGCATAGGTAGACAGGCTTTGACAAAATCCTGATCAATGAAATTCCTTTTGTATTGATACGCATATAAATAACGTAGAAAAATGGACTTAAGGAACACGTATTGTACTTTAAGCTCCTTAATATATATTTTATACTTATATACCCGCGAAGTCCTAGCCACGATCTCTTGTTACGTGATGATTGCACGTAAAACATTTCCAAAAATAAAAAGCTATGTTGAAGGAAAAATTTCTCCCATGAGAGAGAACATGAATATGGAAGTTCGGTCGTTAACGCATCCACGCTTTAGAAAATAAGTATTTTTTCCAATGGGGTGTGTTCCTAGCAGAGAATCTAAATTTTTTTATGCATATGTCCACAAGAATGTCCACGTATTCAAAACAATCACGTTCCTAAATATTTCAGGAAGCACATTTCTCGAGATGTGCAAGTCAAAGCTTTTAATAGTATATGCAAAATGTACTGGCTGTATTCCAATTTGTCATTTGATATTTATGTTTTCTATGGAAGCCACATTTCCTCGCCAATTCTATTCTTTATAAGGATATTTTGAAACAAAACTGCGTTCTCGAATCATTGTAAGGAATATTGTAAAGTATTCTAAAATTGAGTTTTCAATATTTAAGCTGTGGTTAGACTCATATTTGTTTTTTATTTAAG
>NIJG01000161.1:6724377-6740297 GCA_002201625.1 Euglossa dilemma
TTATTATTAATATTATTTTTATTATTGTGAATTTATTATTATTATTACTATAAATATGATTATTTTTATTATTCCACACTCTACAAGTACCAATTCATCATAGAACAGATATTTGTTAACGAACATTCGATTAAGCTAGCTTACTTGCAACAAGACAATGTACTGCCAAAAACGAACCCTTAAAATGCATAAATATACTGGAGGTTTATAAACTTTTATATCGATAATGTTTATCGTTATCCCAAATATTTTATTTGTAACTCTGTAAGCAGATAATTTTAAAGATTTATAGAAACTACTGTAAATTTATATGGATTATATTTTAGTATATTTCGTTTATATTACATTAATTTTCAAATTTATGTATAATCCGTAGATATGAATTTTGATTTCGTTAATGTTTTCGAAAATAGTACTATGTAACGTAAAAGAATCTCACATAGTATTTATTATTTCTGGTCTCAACGATAGATCTGGACAATTACGGGCTGGTGGAGGTAAGGGTAGTTTAACCGGTGTAGCTGCTATGTTATTCCATAGTCCAGGAAGTCGTGATCCATCAGAACCATTACATTGCATTCCTGATTGTAATTAAAAATTTTCAATTAAAATATCAAAATCAAACCTTAGAACTCTTAATCTAAAAGTAAAGTAAAGAATTATAAACCTAATGGTGCAGCTTCATATAGATCATGCAAAGCTTGTACGCGAATTTTAGTCCACTCGATGCTTTTATAATTTGAAGAAATTCCATTATCCATGCTAATTGGTTGATTTTCCCATTCTCTCATATAGCGAAAATAAGTTTTTAGTGCATCGTCGCTAATAGCACTTTTGCAAACCTGAAAAGTAAATAAAAGAATTATTGCTTCTTCATTATAAATCTTAATAAAGATATATTAATATTTCATACCTCTAGTCGCGCATTTGGATAATAGTGAATATAATTCACACACATTTCATCGGAAATAGCAAATCCACCAAGAGTAATATTCTCTCTATTCATTGTATTGTACGTACAGGTGGTTATTAACGAATCTCCCTACAATTAATTTACATAAAAATGTTTTACAAATATACATAGAATAGATGAAGTATTAGATTTTAATTCTTACAGGCAAAATGGTAACTGGTTTTGGTAAAAGACGAATTTCTTGAAAGTGAGTCGAATAATGATTGTCATAATTTAATAGAGGCAACTCTTCCCCATCTCTAATATGACGAGTGACAACTTTTACTCCTGTTAAATGTGTGTGAAGTTGAGATGCGAAAATATGAATACCGTGTTGTGGGAGACCAACACCTGTACATTCTTGTATACAGTGTCCTGATAAAATAAAGGCTTCCTGCAACAGTTTTGTTATTGACTTTGATTTTTATTGTATTATAATAACTATTTTTTCTTTTTTTAACTATAATTACAATGAATCATTACTTGTTGTGGAGGAATTGCCATTTTATCGGTATATTCTAAGCCCAATTCAATTACACCTGCATCATACTTGCGGAGACTTTTCGTAAGGATAAATCGAATTCCGGAAGAATCAACACTTCCATCTTGAAGTTCAGGATTATTGTAGTGAACCTCCAACATGACATAAGGATTAAAATTTTGACCACCAATTGAAAGCCCAGTTTCCTCTGGATAGACGAAAGCATCTGCTCCCATTGCCCATGCTGCTAAAACCTTTTTACATATCTAAGAAAAAAAGACAAAAAAAATGCTTTTAAAAAATTGTTCATATATAAAACGTTAAATTTTATTTTCAAAATAGAGTTATTGCAATTATGATTAGTAATTATCAAAATAATTGGAAAACATGAGTTGATAATTTAAAAATTATGTAAATCATCTTCTTATTATATTTAAGAAAGTTAACACACTTGAGTTTTTTCCGGTCTGTCAGCCCCATCGCAGCGACCAGCGTACATAGGAATTTCTAAATCTATTGCACCAGCACAGTGGAAAACCTCCATATGGTGAACCAAATGTTCGTTACCCCCTTGTATAACTGGACCAAACTGTAGAATATGATGTCTGGAAATAATAATTTGATAAAAAAAAAAAATGATTCAAAGATGTTAATCTTAACAAATTTTATTGAAACGAGATAATTTACTTCTGAGACAAAACGGGTGGTAATTTATGCACTTGACACCAGTAAGTTGTTTCCTCGTTTGGCACTTTCACATGGTCAGCTAATAATTCCAATTGCCAGGCGTTTGATGGAAATTTTGGTTTTTTATGAAGCACTCTGATCAATTCTGTTCTGGACATGCCAGAAGATTCTGCATCTGATACTTGCAATCCAGCCAAAGATGAAAGCGGTCCTAAACCTTTCAACCATACTAAATGTGTGGTGCCTCTCTATAATTTATTAAGTATTATTTTTAGAAAATAATAAACAAACAATTAATTCTAAGAATTAAGTCTATAAACCTCCATAACGTAGTCACTGTCATCGCAAGTATCGAATTTCTTCGAAAAAGTAAACTTCGTCATGTTTCCTCTCCTTCTCCATGCAAAATTCTCACAATCCTGTTGAAAATCTAAATATAATTTTCCCTCTTCATCTGCCCACGCATCCTGAAGTTACAATATAATATAATTGATGTTAAGTATATTTAATTAATATTAAGTGTATTTAATTACCTGTAATTGAATTTGACGGTGCCAATCGATCCACAAAATGCAATAATCAGCAGGTTTAAGTTCTCCATAATTTGAAAAACCGATGGCAAACCAAGTATTGTCAACACCGATGTAATGGACTTCTGCGATTATTATTTCGCTCATAAAATCAACCCTAAAAATTGTATTTTAATTTTTATATTATTTTTCAATGCACTACTTTTTTAATGTACCTCGAGAGGATTAACATCCTTTTAAAAACTATACCTCCAATAAAACGTAGCTCCTGAGCCAAGTGGAACTGTATGAATATCTTTTACGTCTGGATTATCTCGTCTAGTTTGATGATGATTGTGCCAGGATAAGCAAGATGCATCTTTTAAAATTGCAAACAAAATTAATAAACAAATTTTCAGTATCATTTTATAGTTTAAAAACAACGATTCTTCTCACTGAAGAATATCTTGTGTTTGATTTTAAACTGCTTAACTATGAACTGCTTTCATAGACATTTTCGTGATCCTTCGCTTTCTTATCGCTGATTTCTACTAACAGGTTCCAAAGGATCCGAAACGACGAAGACTTCGTATAATACTGCTTTGCCGCCGATTTTCTGCGGCGCTCATGCGCAGAAGTAGCATCGTAATAAAATTATTTCTTTCATTTAGTAAAAGGAAATAAAAAGCATAACAGTTTCTAACTAATAAAAAAAATGTAAAAAAGATATAAAATAAATGTATAAATCATTAAATTGTTGTAATACCATAAAATTTATATGTAAAATTCGTAATACAGTTTGTAATACATACGCATGCGCAGAAGTAAATGGCGCTTTAAAATAGTGTTCATACGTTGGAAGAATTATAAGAAAGGTATAAATAATAATTGATTAACTAAATTACACAAATGAAGGTACATGTAATCAGTAATTTACTTTCGTATTTTGTATTTGCTATAAATTACGGTTCAAAATATGAATTTTACATTAGAAAATGAGTGATTCCAGTATATAGAACGAACAAATCTTTAATTACATATTTTGATTAAATATAATTTTTTAACATTCTAATAGCATATTTTTGTTCAAGTTCTAGTAGTGTAATCTCTATATCTATGTATATTCATCTCGCTCTGCCTTCATTTCATTTTAACTTCATTTGCTTAAAAGTAGATCATCTAGGTTATCTATTTCCAATAATGGGAAATCATACTAATTAGGGTCATAAAATCGTGATCTCCCGTTATTAAAATTCTTGGAAATAAGATTGCATTTTAAAATGGATATGAATCTATTACAAATAATTTTGTAATTAGAATTAATTATATATTATTTTTGCTGTTAAGAGAATTTTATAAAAAGAGGAAGAAAAAAAAAAAGGAAATGCCAAAACTTCGAGAAAATATCTTGATTATCGAATGCCAGGGGGCGCATATTGCATTCCAGTCGCGGTTCGTGCTTCTTCCGACCGCAATCAAGAAATTCCATGGCTTTTATTGCGAGAACAATTTCACGAAGGCTATATTTAATGCGTACATATAGCATGGGACACTTAATACTAAGCTCAAAATCAATTTTCAACATGTCTCGTTTCTTAGAGTATCGTTGTATTTTACAAGTTTTTTTATATATAAAATATGAAAATAATTAAAAACTTTGTTTAATTTTATATAAGAGTAAGTAATTTTACATATGCCTTTCTACTATCATTTCTTTATTTCATTACAGGCCTTCGTTTCTTTGCATCAATGAACATATCGATTCCTTTCTTGGTCTTTGGTTGATCGTGTGAAACACTATAGTCTGGTTACTGTTGGATTTACAAACGTTCCGATGGATCAGATAAATGATTTCGTTGAAGACCTTGACTTCCGGATAGTTTCAGCGCTGATATGGATTTCAATTTAATGTATAGTCTGTAATCTAGAGTAAATAATCCGAATTTTTCTTATACTTAAAAAATTGTATCTTCTTCAATTGTGATTTGTATATGAACTTTTGTCTAATGTACTAACTAAACTGCTTATTCTCGCAAGTAGAAATTTATTGTATTTATGTAGAATTAGATGATCTTGTTCAGGATAAATGTCATTTATATAGACGATCTTCTATTCTCAGAAGTATAACATATATGCACAATTACTTAAGATTGTGCTAACCATTAATTATGTAATATTGTGAAAGAATAGTGACGAATTGTAAAGTATGATTTCTGTGCCAGAAAATGCTAAACTCTAGTGAGACTGTATTACATGTAATTAAGAATTTTAATCCCTTGATTAGCTAGAAGGATCTAGATTCTCAAATTACGTAATTATCTTGATAAACTGATAGCGATAGTTCTCATAATATTACAAGCGCCACTACTTATACAATCTTATACAAACTTATACAATCTCTGACTCATCGAAAATCGGAAGTATCATGCCTTATCTATTATTGAATTTTATGGTGCAAACTATCATGTTCGCGATAAAATAGAATTTTGATTAACTTTTAATTAAACAGAAAAAGCACAGGTGACGTTGAAAAATAAGTTTATAAAATCGTTTTAACTATTGTGTAGCAAACAAAAGAGCCAATTATAGGTAAATTTACAATAACGATAAAAGCTCGAATGTGGGAGAACAGATTCTTAAGTCGAAGGTCAGATATGATCGATGAATGTTGAAAGGTTGACGACTTCTCGTGCGTGTAGTGACGGATTCAAGATTAAACGTCTTGAATATTTTTTATTATTTCGAAAGCACGTTCAAGTACTTCGACAATTTATACAATTTTTTGTTCACAGATTGCCGCAATAACTAGCACGAAATAACTTGGATAAAAGGAGGTAAGGTACATATAACGATTTGAAAATAATGAAACCACAATTACGACACACAAGAAAAGTTGTCAAATTCAGTGTGCAGATATTTATTTTTCGCAATTGTTTTACATTCGAGTATTATTTTTTTATTTGCAGTACGACCGTGCTGTTATCACTTTAGTAACAATGTTGGAATGTTCTGTTCTGGATTCCGTCTGTGCGACACCGAACAAATTGTAAAGGATTAGCATCATTCCTTGCGTAATCCGTTGAAACAGAGTGCATCTATGCCTTTATTCGGTCAGTCACAGTTTCTGAATGACTAAAATTTTCAATTATATCCAATTAAAACTCATTAAGTTTTAACGACGACCACTGGGTTTCTAAAGAGCTGAGTATTAGTCAATTACTATGTTTTCCTCGTAGTATAGTAGAGGAACGATTTATTCGATGTACATATATCTGTAATTATATCAATTTCAGGAATCGCTGGGTGAAACATCGTTTATGGAATACCTGAAAGACAAGTGGTTCGTATCATATAGAAAAAATATTTGGAAATTTTATCTAAGAAATTGAAAAACTGTTCACATAAGTAGCTTTTGGTAAAGTATAAAATAAATATGAATATTTCCATATTATGTAAACTGAAAAGTTTATACAAACTTCGTATTATCTTATGTACAGTTTGCTTTATTAATGGTATTTAATGCATTTTTTAAAATCTCTAAAAGACATAATTTGTTTTGAACTGTGTATGTACGTCTTATCATTTTATCTTTAATATTGCAGGAACATTGATAACTTGATTCGCAGTTACATTATACAGCATATTCACGCACTAATCAAGGTAATACGTAATAGTAAGTACATAACTGAAATATTATATAATTTATAATTTGTACAATACTATATTCTAACATTCATACATCGACGTTGATAAAATTAAGTAAAAACTGAGAAAGGTTATTAATACAAGACAAATTATTTCTTTTTTCTAAATGTTTATTTCATTTTAGGATGGTGCTAAAATGTGGAAGCTTGAAAAAAAAGCTGCGAAGCCGGCAAATGCGAAGAAAAAAGCAACAACCTATTTGTGCGTATGCAGGGCACCGTGAAGTCATGACCCAGCAGTGGTAACGACATAGCAAAGGCCGTCGACGTCGGTTGGCGCGTGGAAGGTGGAAAGGGAACATGCAACTACTCGAAATTCTGAGCGACGGGTTACCGCGACAGTCGAGAAGCAGCGAGTGCTTGCGCTAGGACTTCAGTGTCGGAGCAACTGGTCCACGTCGTAGAACCGCGGCAAAAAAGCACACCAAAGGAATGTAATCTCCGTACGAATGACCGATTTTCTACCCGTGTTCGACGCGCTTCAATTCAGACTTTCCTTCATTACCCACGGTGAGTGATTGAATAAAGAATTCACAAAGCGAAGAACAGACAGACACGCATGCGAGAGAATGTAGCTCACAAGCACGCCGCGCCGAATAGAAATATTCCGAGACGTTCGATCGATGGATCGTCGCGATTCAATATCTGTGTTTTCACAATTGTTATATTTTTCCTGTGGACTTTTTTTCGCGAAGAATATCGATTTTTAGTTTTCTTTCTATACTTTCATTCCAGTTTTCATTTTTTAAAGTGAGGGGTACAGATGCTACCACAAGTTTGTTCACGTGGTTATAACTCGTTTGCCGCGCTCTCGTGTCGTGTGCAGTTTTCGACATTGCAAGTTCTTTACAGTGAAAATTAGAGTTTATCTCTAGTACAGCAGAGAAACACATGTCTAATCCGTACTTTATTCGTACATTTGGAGCAGATTCCTTGTTGGTGGCTTAATCAAATATGTTTAATAAAATTATGAATCATTTCTTGATATAATATGGAATATTCCTTAAGTATGAATCGCGTCTGAGCCATTTTAAGTATAAATATTTACTGGTAGTTTATTAATATTTATTAGAATCATTTAATACTGTACTTCCTCTTTTATATTGCGTTTCGTTTCACAATTTTGTTTCATAATATTACTTCCTGTTTGAGGTTTTAGTACATATTATTCTTGTCATTGAAATATGTGTTCCAAACCTTTATATATTATCAGCATTGTTGGTCGTGGATCTTTTAACGTGTGCATTAGTGCTATCCTAACAATCATTTTTTTATTCTATTATCGAAACTTCAATTTTATTCGTATCTTGTTGTTATTTATTGGCTGCAAAAAAAAGTTTGTGTCACATTTAAACGGATTATTGTAGTATAATATTCTTAGTGTTATATATATTTATTGAGGTCGTTCAATAATTACAACTTAGTATCCTATATCGAAGTGTACTGCGATGAGTCAGATTGATAATTGGCGAATGATAAGGAGGTCGAAGAAATCGTGACTCTATGCATTGATTTGATTCGAATAGATTATGTCCACGTGGTGTATTTCCGGTTGGTTTGTGTGAAAATATAGATTGATAATGCGCTATATTCTAAGAAAAATAAAAAAATACTAAACATACATAATTCAAAATATTAACAATAGTATTGATAATTGTATATCTCTTTGTCGCAACTAAAATTACGAATTAGCTATTTTTCTGTACAAAGACATTTATTTTTTCTATTACTATTCTTTATACTCTAAAAATATTTGACAATAGTCATTTTCATTCCTTGCTCGATATCAATCTAGATCTTTAGCAGTAATTAAATTTCGCAAAATTTTTCCACCTTTAAGAAACACGTCATAATTCCATATAATTACGAGATAAAAAGTGTCTTTGTGCGTCGATTTATAACACCGTATATTCAAGTGTTACTAAGATGTTAATATCACGATTAAATTTGAATACATAAACGCGTCAGTTGTAATTGCTAAATATGATTATTAATTCTCATATATCATGCATGTCCATCTCGAAATTTTTTACCTTCAATAAGCGGAAAGGACTATAAATTCCTTTAGATTATGCATTCACGCAAAATTGTATGCATTTAGAGTAGGTTTAGATTTTTTTCAACCGATACACCTGGTTTTATGGAAGTACTAGTCATTTCCAGTTCCATACGAGGCGTGGAAAATATTGGAACTGTTTCGTCACGAAATAATAGATCTAGAAAGCGTATAAAGGATTTACTGCTGTTCGTATATCACTGTTGGGATACATTATTATGCTACTTTCAAAGAACCGATTGTTATTTTTAAATATTTTTAGTTATAAATTATGTTGAGATCGATAAGTAGTTAAACTTTTTAGATTCGTATTAAGATATCCTTTGATGCAAGAAATACACAAAGAACTATTTATAGATTACCGCCAGACAGATTGTATTCAGGCTATTTTAGTCTTTCTGTTACCAGAAATTAACATTCTAATGACTATTTCATTTTCGAACATTTCCTGCAACCACATTGTTAAATATACAATTTCATTTTAGCAATTGAATGTCCAACAAGCCGAAGAAACCACAAAGTTAAAACGTTAAGCCAACTAATGCGTTTCTGAAATGTCTCGAACACTTTACTGATGGAAGTATTTATACTTTTGTGTAACAAGCTGTACACTAATAAATACAGTATGGTGTTGGACGCGGAAGATAGGAAACTTTTTAAGTTATAACACGTCGAATGCAAGTGAACTCTGGCGGTATGAGAAAGTTCAAATTGACTCAATTCTCGAAATTCGTTTTCACACGTCGAAGCCATCGTTAAGAAGTAAAGTTCATCGATAATCAACTAAAGTGAAAAGTAATAAATTTCATAATGAAGCGTTACAAGCATTTTACAATTACGTAACTTGCTATCGATAAGTATAGTTCGCCGAATGAACGATAATTAAAGAAACTAAATGTATCTAATTACAAATATCAACGTAAAAACCGCGAACGAGTTTCGACCTTAACCTTCGTCCACGATCACAAGTTTCTAACATTATTCACTAGTCTTCTTTATTGTTTTTTTTTTTTCTACGAAGTCTCTCTCTCTTTTCTCCCTATAAATTTAGCGTTGTCGATGTCGATGAAAAAAATTGCCGTATTCTCTTACAGCAGACAGTTTGATGTACTAAATTCTATTGTAAAGAAATCCATAATATTATAATTAATATTGGAATATTTTCTTATTAGAAAACTACGATTAATGGTTTTAGAAATATTAGACTTCCTGATATCGTTGAGTTACATAACATATCGATCGTTAATCAATCATTATAATTATTTATTACAAATTCTATTTTTCTTCTTACCGATAATTGACAAAATTATCATTAAGTTATTTCCATATTCAGTAGAAATGCATAAACCATAAAGGCAAAGGCATTAATCTATTCGCACAAGTAATTATAAAAGCTGTACTAGACGAGAACTCAACCTTAACCTTCGTTTCGTTGTTATTTAAGCCAGTGCAAAGTAGACAACATCGATTAAACACGAGTCAAGTTAAGGAGCAAATGAATGATTGAACATGAGATAGTTTATAAAAGACAAACACTATCCGGTTCTTACGCGTTCGAACTCGATTTTCCATTGATGCACATATTGTTCACTTCGTTCTTGATTTCTTAATTTATTGCACATAAATCGGAATTGTTTTGTTATACTATCTGAACAAATGAAATTGCAATGGGATTAAAGTAAAAATTTTGAATAATACCGTAAACGCGTATAATATTTCTTTCGACGTTGTAATACAGAAATATTGTATTATAAATGTAAATTCGAAGAACTTGCGATAAGTGAGATTGTCATTAAAATTTGATTATTTTGCCAATAATTAAAACTTTGCTATCGTATTAATATAGTAATGATCATAATGATATTTCATAATTTTCAGTAACGATTTTTAAAAGTTACGTATGGTATAATGTATGAAGTTAAATTATCGTATAACGATTAATTTAACAAATGATAAGTTTGATTGAAAAAAACTTTGTTTGACTGTTTTAGTAATCACGGGACAAGCGCGTATCGGCAGCTGTTAAAACGCCTAAGGAGGTCGAAGACCAGGCTTCTGTAATCGATGGGTTGAGAACGCGAAATTCGTGCTTTTCAGCTTCCTTCTCTTCTTGTAACCAAGGTGTATAGCTTACCGATGAGCCATGCTGAAGGTAGTAGGAGCCTCTTGGCTGCAGACACGCATCTCCACTTATATCCTGATCGCCGTAGCTTTGCTAGGAATTGGAGCTATAATTCTCGGTGAATTCGGACAGTAAGTTTACTAATCCGTTAAAAATTCACTACATCATTGTAAGATGAATCAAGATAACGATATTACTAACACCTATAAATCTTCGTAAATTTAAGGCTAACATAAATTCTCCAGAGAAAATAATGAAATACGCAAAAGTAAGAGACAAGTATGCAAAATAAAATAATTTCGAAAGGTTTGCGAAATCCCTATAAAAAGTATACCAAACGTAAAAGTAATTACAGAAAAGAAGTGTATAGATATATGGATGTAAAAATGTATAAAAAGTATCGTAAACGATAATATAATTCAGTATTTTTGGAATACGCAATTAAATTGAAAAAGGAGGAATAAACCGATGCCTAAATATTTCGACATTCGCTAATAAATTCGTAATATTCACTTATCGTTATACGTATATAAATAAGAAATAATCAGTGTTCAATGCAACTTCATTCCACATAAAACTATTTTAGGCAACCTGTCAATTATCATGCCCCTATGTCAATATTTCTATGTTCCAATATAATTTCGATAAACAGACCATTCCGTGAATCTCCTATTAAGAAACAAGTGTTCCCGCTTCGAAGATCAATGTTCCTGTGATAACTCTGGTCGATGTCGACACATGTACAACGCGTGCAGCAAGTTACAGCGATCAAAACCGTCAGCATTTCAACGGTAACGAACTGGATGAGACCGATCACGACATAGGATCAAGTAACACGACGTCTGGCTTCTCGAATTCGCGCTTGTCGCTATCACAGCACGGCTGGTGCGTGCACGCTCTGAGTTTCCGAGGTGCGAATGCTTTTGCGAACTCGACACACATTATCTTGTTCGCCGCGTGCACGAACGTCGAGACATAATTTCATCGAATAGATAAAGGAAATAATATTTTACTTTGCAACATATTCGTCATCGTTATTTGCACCAGTCATTATTTACGTGTGGTCCGCATAAATGCTTGAAATATATTTTAGCTTAGAATTAAATACCTTTTTATTATTTTAGGACTGCTTAATTGTTTAGCTACTGCCTTTTATTATTTTTCATTATTGTAGTCTTTTTTTTATCATTCTCTTACTGATTTTTGGTACTTGTTTTTCATAAAACTTTTGGAAATTATTAAGCAAAAAGCAATGGCACTTACTGATTTATTTTTTAGGTCATTTTATAGTTTGTTCAAGTTTTAATTTCATTGAAAAAATCAATGTCTAAGCAAACAATTGATTAAAATTCAGTTTACCGAGTCTTGTGAGTAATTCTTTTTTTCTTGAATGATGTTATTAATTATTTACTTATTAATCATGCCAACTATTAATTTTAGATATTTTGTATTAAGAAATGTATATAATATGCACATATTTTAATTAACAATTTTTTTTTACAGCCTTTTATTTAGTTAATAAAAATTTTTAATTACATATTGTTAAATATTGATAGTGTAGAACAAGATGGAATCTATTCAGCCACTGTATTATGGAACCGTAAAGGGGGATACCGCATTGACTTTTGGGGCCAAGGCAATGATTTAACTGCCGTGCCATTGCACGCAGCTCGAGCTTATTATAAAACTGGAATTTTCGAGCATGGGTAGGTCAATGCCATCACATTTATTCGTTAGATAAAATTAATATATCAAATTTATATTATCAATAAACGAAAGTAATTAATAAAATAATTTTACAGATGGTCCTATATTGAGATAGAAACATCATCAAAATATCCAGACACGGTACAAGCTTATGCTGCTGGGCTACTGGAAGGCAGTCTGACTTGGCAACTGATTCATCATCATTGGTATAATACCATAAGACCAAAATGTGAGGCAAAACCTACCGAGTGTCAAAAGTTAACGCGATATCTCCGTGACAACACTGCCATCATTCGTGAACGCGCTGAATTGATGGAGTCTAATGATCCTTTTTGGCATATGGTATACAACTGTGCATTTATCTTTTTACCAAGTCATTTTTTTCTAACTATAAGACAGATAGAACAATTAAATAGTAATTATAATTATAATGTAATTATAATGTAATTTATAATTATAAACTAATTTTAAATAGATTATAAGTAACAAAATATCGATACAGTAAATGTGAAATATAATTAAAACTAATTTTTTTTTAGGTACGATTATTTTACGCTCAATTAGATGGATTGGAAGCTGGTTGGAAATTTGCTGTACGTAGGAGTCGTGTATCGGTGTCACTAGAATCGGAACATTTCCTGTGGCTCGCTTTGGCTTCAGATTTATCTGGTTTTCAACAAGTATTCAATATTTCCGATCATTTAATAAATTCCATGATTTATTTTAAATCACTTCCGAGGGACAATTCGGATCCCTTGATTGCAATTAGTCATCATACTACAGCACCGTAAGAAAACCATTATTTAATTTTTTAATCCTAATACGAATTTTAAGTATAAACTAACATAAATTTCGCATTTTTAAACAACAAAGATAATTATGATAAACGACAGTATAATTATCTGAATAATTTATATGTTAAGTATACTTAAATGAATATTTTATTATATGATAGAAATTATTACGAATAGATTATAAATGTTTGTTTTTGACTTTGCAGATATACTCAAATGTTGAGACTTTTAAAAAAATACACATTTGGCTATCACGTGGTACCTATGACAAAATCTGCCTCACTAACTCCGAGTCGATCAATCGTAATGTCATCCTATCCCGGAGCATTATCATCTCGAGACGAATTTTATTTAATAAATGGAGAAAATCGCGAATTGGTTGTTATCGGGACACCTTTACTAGCAACGAAACGAAATGAGTGGAGCTTTGTATATCCAGAAGATCATGTATGCACTATTTATTACATGAATATAAATATATTTATATAGATTATTAATTTATTTATGTCATAAACGTAGGTAATGCTAACCATAAGATTAATGGCAGCAAATCGATTAGCAACAAATAGTCAATCATGGTTTAACATTATGTCCCATCAAAATGGTGGAGCTTCTGCGATGCAATGGATCAGCTTCGAACCACGTTCCATGACCATATTATTAGTAGAACAACTACCAAGCATCACTGTTGCTATGAATTACACCGAAGAGTTTAAAAAAACTGGTTTGATAACCTACGTTGGTATATCGAACTTTCAAAACATCAACGACATTGTACGACCTGCCAAAAAGGATGTAAATCTTTGGAAAACTCGTTTAACACATTTACAAAAGAATATTACTACATTTGAGCAGTTTCGAAACACGATGCGTGGATGCAGCCAGGAAAGTTGCGAAAAACAAAATTCAAAAACAGATAGATTGCAAGAATTGACGTATCGCGGAGATCTAGAAGACGTGCCTGTTCCATATGGTGTTATAGATACAAAAATCTTAACAATTGATGTGAATGGTTTCGAAACTTTCGAAGCCATTTCTGGACCATCTACATCACACTCGCGATCACCATTTAAATGGTCGACAAGTTTTCCCAATATCTCACATGTAGGACATCCAGATACGTTCGATTTCAAAAGTATTACTCCAAGATGGGTTTGGGCTTAATACAATTAAAATTTTATGTAAAACTGATATTTTTTTAAACTTTTAAAAAGTTTTTTTTTAAAAGTGTAGACGATTTCCCGTCAATTCCATGCAGTCGTATTTGTATTCTTTTTAGGCAGAATTTTAATAATAGTACTTCAATATTTTGTAGCTGGCTCATATGTTAGCTACCTATGGTAAAATTTTAGAAAATAAAATGAAAACTTAAGAATTTATTGTATTTTATTGACATTATCTCAAAATCCTTATCCTAATATTGAAAAGTATAAACCTTTTTAGATTTATTAACTAATCTTGTTAACAAATTTCTGTTATTAAAAATTAATCAATTTATTTATACATAATATATTTACAATAAATTTATACATTAATACAATGTCTATGTATATTTTAATTATGGTATATTCAATTAGTATTATTTGTAGTCCAATAAAAGAATAATTATAGTGCTACCATCTAACAATATATCCACGAAATAACGTTTAATACACCGGTAAAGCTAAGCTTGATAAAAAGTACATGTGTTTTAGTGAATCGCATTATACATGTTGAACGATAACATTTATTTATTAAATATTTTACTAAAAATTAATAATTTACGATTAGGATATAATTTTTAATTGATTAAGATGTAATCCTTAAAGTTTTATATTTTTCAACTTCTTATTTTCTGCCTACCGTTCACTGTAAATTTCATTAGAATTCGTGAAAGTGTCATTTAATTATAGTTATCATGGAAAATAATAATCCAGAACATGATTCTAATAATGAAATATTAAATGAAGTATATATGAATGAAAATATTAACGACAATCTAATGGAAAAGGTTAGGAAAAAGACATTTTTTTTTGTTAGCTGTAATTGTAATGTTTGAGAAAGTTGAATATATATTTTTATACAATATAAACTGTAAAATTTTATTTTATTTTATTATTAATAATAATAAAGTATTGCTAGGTTCTATCCATGAGAAGTGAAGACAGCATTTTTTGTGAAGCATCAAAAGAAATTGATGATCTGGTAAAATCAAATATACAAACAAAAAGTGGTTCAGAAGAATTAAGTACTAATGATGAAACTAATACTCTAAATTTTTCAAAACAAAAAGAATTAGAAAAACAAGTTTTAAGTGGTGAGATTACCCCATTCCAAGCAATTGAAAAACAATCTGATTTGTCAAAAACTAAAGGGTATGTTGTATTAATAAAATTGTCATGAAAAAATATAATAGAAACTAAATTTAAAATTTCATTTACAGAACATTTAATAAATCATCTCATTTACTTGATCTTGAAAAATACCTTCGACAGCAGGCTGAACTTGCCAAACAAAGAAAACAATTAAAAGAAAGTTTAAAGGCTTCTAAACCTAATATTAAACATGTGGCATTAGTTAAAAAACCAAAATTATCCAATATTAACTCTAAAGAATGCAAGACTATAGAAAAAACAAAATTCAAGATCAATAAAAGAAAATTAGTTCCTGACTTTGAAACACCAATACATGTAGATAAAAATACTGATATCAATTGTGGAATAGAAGATAATAAGTCTAATCAAGTTGATGGTTCTATCAAAGGAACTAAGCATTCCAAAAATGCATTTATTTTCTATGATACATCTAAAAATAATACTAAAGATATAGCAAATATTAAACCTATAGATATAGCAAGTGATTCTGGAAGTGAATATGTACCAAGTGACGAACAAATTGATTCAGGTAAATAGTCTTGTCAATTGAATTT
>NIJG01000161.1:6744207-6760057 GCA_002201625.1 Euglossa dilemma
TATCTATTACAAATTATAACCATTAACACTTTGGTACAAAAATTATTGTAATTTATTATTAATGAAATATATAATTAAACACTACATCAAAATTTGTGAAAATATTTTGTCAGAAATATTTTGCATACTCATGTAAGTAATAAACATATAGAAATATACATGTTTATATATATATCACGAATGTACGTCTTTAACGAAAAAATTTGTACTGATAAAAAAAATAAAAAATGTATCTGTATGATTTAAATTAATATTTACATTATTTGTTTACTACCTTTTTACATTCAGTACCTCAGAAATTCTTCAAGCTTAGGACCTTTTCTACCTAAAGGATCTTCCGGAAACATTACATAATCACCTACAAACGTTGGAGCCAATAATCGATTTTCGATTGTATCACGCCACTCTGGTTTTTCCAAATATAAATCTCTATATTGATCTAAAGAAACCACAATACCTCCACACATAGTAGCATACTCTAATATAAACCTAGAATAAAATTGATATATGAGAAATGAAGAAATAGTTTATGCAACAATTAAAAAAAAAAAAAAGAAATGGTTTACCTATCATCGTAAGGAGTTATCCTCCTACCAGCGATACTCCGACTTGGAGTAAAGATCACTATTCCATCTGTGTACAATTTTTCGAGTAGTGGATGGTTTAATGATCTTCTATGCTGAGGTACAAATACTTTTACAGAATGACCTCTCTGCTTGAAATAATCTATAACTATCATTATTCCTTCTTCTGAAAATGTTTTACCATTTTTATGCCTAGAAAATGTTAAATTTATGTGATACATATAATTATAGTATATAAATTAAATATAATAACTGAAAGCCAAGATCATCATACGCCATAGCGACATTGTTGCCATCAATAACTATCTCCCTTAATTTAATAGAGGGTTGAGATATAGATGATGCAACTGTAGTTAAGTCAGATCTATAGGGTTGAGAAATAGAGCCCAGATTAGCTTCAAATCCAGGATTGGGTGGTTCACACAACTTAGAAGATTCAGATGCAGTTTGAAAATTGCATATAACTGGTATAGTAGATGTAGTAAATGTAGTAGGTGTAGTATATGTATTAAACATAGTGGATGTAGTAGGTATAGAACAGCTTGATATTTGTTGTCTAAAATTTCTCAATCTGCTGTGAAGTTTTGGTTTTCTCATTATAATTTGTTTACTTATATTATGAGCTTTAGGAAGTTTTAAACCACTTCTACTAAAAGGTAAATATTTAGAATGTTCTGTTTCCTGTTCTCTTTCCACTTTGTTCTTTGCATCATCTGTTTTAACTGTTTTTTCATGCTGTAACACTATTTCTTCAGGAAATTCTAAACAACTAAGGTTCTTTGGATTTGGACTATTATCTATCATAAAAATTCTCTTTTCCTTGTCTTCATCTGTAGTTTTGTTTTTTGATTGATCTGGTAGTGGAATGTTTGTAGATGACCATACTACAACAATTTCATCTGCTCCTTGATTTACAGAATTTAACACTGGTGCTATAGAAATTTAAATTAGTATAATACTTAGAAGAAAGAATAAAATATTTGGAACAATATAACTAATTTATATGTTTATATTTTACCTTTATTTTCATCATATAAATCAATAGTTGCAATTTCAGAATCTTTTTTATCAGGATATGAAAGGCAAGATGAACTATTTTCTGATAATGTTATGTTTTTTTTTCGTCTTTTTCTTGGTGGTGCACTTATATCTGTTATTTGATTTAGAGTTTCATTTGAATTATATTGTGAGATCTGTTTATCATTTACTGATAGTTCCAAAGATCTCTTTCCCCTCTTTATTTCTTGTCCATATTTATTATCACTTTCTTTGTCATTCGATTCGCCTTCATTATCACTTAAAATAATTATGCTATCTTGTAAAGGCCTTTCTTCCACAAAAGAAAAAGCTTTTTTTTTATTATTAGTAATTCGTTTAGCATCATTACTTGATCTTTTTTTTGCTTGTGCTATTTGTTCCCATCTTTTATTGCTATAATAACAAAATAAATTTCTATATATTTTGTCTATATCATTAAAATTTGTTTGCATTTTCTATTACCTGAATTTAATATGTCTTAAAGGGCTTTCATAATACGTTCGTTTCAAATTTTTTTGTGCTTTTCTTGTTCTTAAGGCCATTTTCTTCTTTGCTGCCTTTGGAGATACATCACAAATTATAACAGAATCATTTAAAGCATTCATTTTTACATTTTTTTCTTAATCTGCAGATCTGCTACATTAATAATTATATTTCACAAAATAAAAATATAAATAAAATATACATTTATTTTTTGAAAAATGTTCAAAATCTTTTTAAATATTATTTAATGACTATGAAGAACTAATTTTATAAATTTAATGCTTACAAAATTCTACATTATATATAACATAAATAGACACTTATAAATATATTTATAAAAAATAATAGAAACTATACGAATACGCTATGTTAATTAAGTTATTTTATGTTTACAAATTTCGTACATTTTTCATAATTTTATGCAAAATGTTTTGTACAGAAAGAAACTCTTCTTCAACCTAACCCAAAAACGTCATTAAGTACAACACTGAGCTTTAAACAATTTACCATTTTCCTGCAAATATACTTGTAAATATCTGTTCCCTTGAGCACTTTAAGTAATTAAAATTAATATATTTTATATATTAGGAGATATTATTACGTACCATTTCAAGGATCTTGCTAAGAGACATTTAAGAACATAACATAATAGATAATTATCATTAGAACACTGAGAAAGAGGAATAACAGAAAACTTTAGAAAAATGTAAAAATTTTTATTCACTTTGTCGATCTATCAATTGTCTATATATAATGCTTCAAGTTGGACCACGACAGCAACGACCAATCACAAATACAGCAAGCACATAATGCTAAAAAGAAATCGTCCATTGGTCGAAATTCGTACAACGGTGCGGGGGAAGTGAATGTGTGCTGGTCTGGCCTGAACGCGGCTACATCCCCGTGCTAGACCAGCAAGCAAGTAGTAACGTTAACGTTAGAATTTTGTCTTTTGTTTAATTCCTTTATGTTTATTTTGCCGGGAAGCGACTAAGTCTAAAGATCGTGGAATCATCGAAACAGACAGTTGGTGTACGGGGATCAGCCAGAAAATACACCAGCACCGGTTCCATGCTAGATTTTCAGTGTGATCAAGTAGTCAAAAGCGTATTCAGGCAGCCTTCAACGTAAACAAAAATGGAGTTAGGGGAGGGAGAGGCGCAAATTTGTCGACTTTGCGGCCAGTACGAAAGTATATACATCGATGTGTTCGGCGAAGAGGGTACCAAACGATTTTTAGGCTTAAAAATCCACACAAAAGTCAACATTCTGGTGAGTACAACGTAAGAGGTGTGTCGTGGGGCCCGGGCCCCAGTTGTAGTTAGAGGAGGGGGTTAGAAAAATGGCCGGAGGGGAGAAGAGCATGAAAAAAAAGATATTCTGTCCATTCTTTGTTATCTTTGTTGTACTATATTTTTGTAGCGAAAGTTGGTTTTCGTAGTTTTATTACTAATATTGTGTATGCTTCTATAATTTATGTTTCCTTTGGACAAAAGTATATCTCATTATTTAATTAACATTTACGTTGTTGCTCTAAGCGTGTGTCAAACAATTTGTTTAAAAGGAAAAATATAACTTAAATTCGAAATAGAAAAGCTTAGTAATTTTGTTTGTATGTAAGTTAATTGTATGATTTTAGTATGTATAAATGTAATTTATGAATTGTATATAGTGATACTGTATTATACCCGAATTTTGTTAAACAGAAGATATTTATTTTACATGTGAATATTTGTTATTAAATATTTGTTCTTTATTCTACAATAATATTTTTCATTTTATTTCTTTTTCATATCGAAATATTTGCAATCAACTTTTCTAAATACTATTTGTATTTTAAATCTGATTAATCAAAAAATTCATTTGAACTTGAAAAATCTAATTTATTTATTTAAAAATTATTGTATATGTAATTCTGTATGTACTATTTACTATTTAGATAGTTATAAATGATCATAAATATTATTGTATTTGCACAACTATAATAATAAATATTCAAATTGACAATGTATAATATTAGAGTGGGTACCAGATTACAAGAATTTTCAGGCTAGTGTATCTACAGAGCGGTAGGGTTTAAATTAAATTGTTCATTTATGTTTGTAATTCTCTTTTAAAGAAGACTATATGGTTTCTCAATTCAATTAAAAATTGTACAAAATCAGATTTTCAATTAAGATTTTTAAAATCACGTTTATTTAGTATTTAGATATTTTGTTTGAATCGCAGATAGATGAAAGGGATCCTCTGCCCAAGGCGATCTGTGTTCAATGTCTGGGCAAGCTCGAATTCGTTTGTGACTTCCAAGAGGAGTGTCTTCGCACCCAACAAGTGTTACGCGATCGATACAATCTACCATCCTTAACAGAGATTGTAAGTCCGTACTCAAATTTAATGCACAGCTCTACCGCTCATCTATGATGCTACCAGAGCATGCAGCTCATTTTTATTTATGAAATTCAAATTGCATAAAAAGGCATCATCTGGTATTTTGGTTTATAAAAAGTTTTATAATGGCAAACAAAACTGCAATTTTAATTGAATATGAATTTAGCTTTTAATTAATTTGTATTTATATATAATGAAATATATAATAAAAGATATCTACCATAAATACCAGATTGAATTTATTTGCTTTAATAAAATTAATAAATTTCTGGTACCCACTCCTATTTTTATTTCAATCTATCTTTAGGCTGAAGTAAAGACTGAAGATACAACACCAAGCACATCAACAAACAACAACAACAATGAAACCAACAAAAATCTTAATTCTCCAAATGATGGAAATGTCAAAGTAGAACAGCGTGTTCTAAGAACAGCTACAAAGACTCAAAGAAATTTAAGGAGTCAACAACAAGTAAAAGGAAATGAAGATACTTCAAAAGATCAAAATAGTATTCAAAGCACTAGTGAAGATAATACAGAGAATGTACAAATTGTTCAAAGTTCTGAAACAACTCCTACACGATGGCTTAGAAGTAGACAAAGTACAGAAACAATTATTGTAAATGAAACGACTGATCGACCAATTGCAAATAGACTCAGAAGTCATGACAATACCACTACAGAAATAACTGTTAGTCCACGTAGTAGTTCTAACGAAAACGGTGAAAAACTGACTGGAAAACAGCAGGATCCACATACTATTCAAATTCCAACATCGGCATTGAATAAACTTCTCAGTATCGTGTCAAATTCACCAAATATTGAAGTTTCTGTGAAAGAATCCAAACCTCAAAATAGCGACATTGAAGACATTAGTTTCACAGTAGAACTATGTAAAAAGGAAAGTGACGATATAGCTACCGTTCAAGCACGAGTATTTCCAGATCAAGGTTCTTGTTTAGTGGACAAGGCGATTGTTGGTCTTTTACAAAATCAAAGTTGTGTAGAAGTAAATAGTATAATAAACACTATTATCAACAGTAGCTTGAAGAATGGTAATTCAACAAAGTTGAAGGATTCCGCTGAATTCGAACAAAAATGGCAAGCTTCTCAAAATCCAGAGGAACTCTTCAGAATTGATGGGGAAGAAATTCGTGTCGATGATAATGTCGAACATGTCGTTACGGATAATCAAAATGGTTATTCTTGCAAATTATGTTGCAAATTTTATGAACGCAAAGACAAATGTATGGTTCACGTAAAAACACATCTCGGTATAAAACAGTACACTTGTATTCTGTGCAATGCTAAATTTGTTTGCAAGTCCGACGTAATGAAGCATATTCGCTGCTCACATACTAACCCCAGGCCAATACAATGCCCAAAATGCCCAAAGAGATTCAAGTCGAAGTTCTATTTGATGGAACATGATAATGTACACAAAGGTGTGAGACCTTATTCTTGTACAGACTGCGGTCAGAGTTACCACCATAAAGTGTCGTTACAGATTCACATGAAATCACACTTACCTCCACAAAACTTAGCTTGCGAATATTGTGGCAAAGTGTTTCCGTACCGTACGAGATTATTAAGTCATATAGCTAGCGTACATTTAAAAAATCGTCGCAATTTTAGATGCCGGTTTTGCTACAATCTCTATTCGAGTCTTTCAGTTTTAAATGAACATATTAAAACACGTCATGCGACTACATATACTTGTGAAATTTGTAGCAAAACGTTTAAAGTCGTTTCGAAGTATAAAGCTCACGTATTACAACATTCGAATCCTAAACCGTTTGTATGTAACGTTTGTAATAATAGATACGCATCCAAAGCATTCCTGAATGAACATCTTTTGAAGCATGAAGGGTTGAGGAAACACATCTGTCAAAAATGTGGTGCAAGATTCGCCCAAGCTAGTCATCTGGCTGCACACCGACACGTGCACGGTGAGAAAAAGCATGCTTGTCCGGAGTGCGGACGAAAGTTTAATAGACGTGATAACATGAAAGTACACAGAAAAAGACACTTTGAAGAAAAAAAGACTGGTAATAATAAATTGAAAAGCGTTTCTAGTGGAGACGTAACTTCCACTACGTCTAACGAAAAATAATAGTACTGATATTTTTCCAAGGCTATCTTATCTCGTGAGCGAATTAGTACTTTCCAAAAGAGATTTTTAACTCTTAGTCGAACAACATTTGATGAAACGTTAATTACTTATACAAATCAATCTGTTTCTTATGAGAATGTAAAATATTGCTACAAGAATTAAAAGTAAAAATTTTTTTAATCGCATAGAATTTAACGATATTAATCGTGATTTAATTAATTTAACGATATTAATTACCAATAAGTTTTACTTTTAAGTTTTGAAGCAACGTATATTATTAGGTGAATGATAGCAATAGCGATCAGTCAGTCTATTTTCTCTTTTGTCGCTCATTTTTTTTTTTTATTCGCGGTACATTAGCCATCATTTTGTACATAACGTAGTAGGTGTGCATTTAAGAGACTACTGATATCTTTTAAGTATTCTTTCCATTTACATATATTACATTCGAAGATATTTTTGCACGTGAAACATCATCGATTAGCATTTACCAAAGCTGTAATAAAGACAAACCATAAAACATGACAAAACATTGGGATAAGACTTGACAAAAGAATAACAAGAATCACGGTCGAAATTTATAGTCGTAAGGAAGCCAAAGAATAATATTGGATGCATTATGATGCAAAATTTGTATGTTTACCGCACAGTTAGCTTCCTAAGAAAGTATAATTATTCGTACTGTGAACATAGTTCGAATAGGGCTTCCAAAGTCAAACACCCCGACTAAAAAGGGTATAAAAATAAAAAGAATATTTTCTACGTATTTTTACATGGCTGTTTATGAATTGCAAAACTTTTAAATAATGCATATGCAAAGTATATTTTACTCTATTTTCGATTCTATTTTACATACAAAGCTGTACATGTATAAGTAAAGATTTAGCGAAAATAATTCATATAAAAACAAAAATGAATTTTCATGAAAAATATTTTTGATCGATAATAAAAGATTTTTAGATTCGAAAGGTATTCAAGTAATAAAAGAAAGTAGTGTGTGCAATAAATTATATAAAAAACGTACTATGTGATTTACGAGAAAAAAAATATTAACACTGTATCGGAAGTGCCTTTGGTCGTCTTAATATATGTTATTCACGTGTTACATAAGAGCATCGATGGATGAAAAAGGCGTTGATGATTCTCTGAGTACGTGTCACGTGCAATTGATCTTGCTTAAGAAAGAAAATAGTCGTAATTCTTTGTGCTCGAATTATCTTACCATGATTTAAAACTTATACTGGATATTTTCAAAAGAAATGTTACATAAAATAATAGTTAGATGATAAAAAAGATGGAACTAGGTATAATATAGATTATTCCGTTATTTTTACTTAGAATTTAATAATTTTATACGAAGTGGAATTTAATTAATGATAAATTATCATTTCAGTTACTATTTTATATAGTGCTTTAAAATATCCAGTATATGTATGATATTTAAAATCTTTTTTTATATAGTGATAACTCCTATTTGTCTAATATATTTTCAAGATAAGAGTGCAAGGAATTATGTATAAACTACGATTATTACTTTCCCTCGGAACAAATTGTTCACGTGAGAATTGTTAATAAAATCGTGCGAAGGATATTACGTCTAATATTTACACTTTTTCCTCAGATAATATAAGTGATAAGCAATAACTCTTATTTTGTACAAGACGTTTGTTAAACCGATCTATTTTTCCATCTATATGTGTATATGTATACTTCTTGATAAAGATAAACGTTAATATGTCATTAATGTGCAGTATGAATTAGCGTATATAACGATTTTTCGACAATAAAGAAAAAAGCATACATTTGTTTAAGGATTCCACAACTTTTCTCAATAAAGGTACGATATTTTTGGGACTGCTGATTATTTGATTTTCACTCTTATTTTTGTCCATACCATTTTTACTCATCTTGCATGTAATTTATTTTTAGTTTGCATGTACGTAAAAAAAATAATTCTATGAGGCTTATTCTAATACTATTAATACTTTTGTAGTATTTTTAAATAATAAAAATTGTAGTTTATTATTACTCAATCTAANAATACAGGATTACAATATATTTTATAGTTGAAAATGAAGTTTTATGTTAACTATAAGGATAATGTTCATTCTTTGGACATAGAAGTTTCTTCTTCTTGTTTCAGGTAAAAGAAAACGATGGACTGCCGCAAATTGTTTGTATGCGATGTTTGGGCACGCTGGAATTTCTATGCGATTTTTACGAACGTTGTCATCTTACCCAAAAGGAACTTTTGGAGGCTGTAAGCTATAGTAATTTAATATGTTACCTAACTAAAACCGAGCGCGCGTTTGTTTCCTTATTAGTAAAGAAATATACCTCAAGGATAATTTATTATAAAGAATTTAGTTAAAATACATATTTTTTTATTAATACAAAAATCTTATATAGAACATTCAAACATTTTTATTTTTTCTAATTTCATAAAGATATCTTATCTTTATGAAAAATTTAAAATATTGTGTTAAATTATATAAATAGTGGCCTTCAAAATATTTTGTTTCTATTTAATAGAGTCAAAATGCAATGGATGAGAAGACACAGCAAGACATCGATGAAGAATCAAATAAAGAAAATGCTATTCCATCAGTAAATGAGACTAAACGCAAGACAAAAGTTTTATCACCTGATAATTCAAAGAGTACAAAAAATTATCTGTCCGAAAATAATGCATCATATTATAGAACTGAAATAAAAGAAGAAAATGCTAATCACATTAATAACAATACCTCTACCAATGATGTTCACTTGGTAACACAAACTACAGTACAACTAAATAAGAGACTTTCTAAAAACCACTCTGTAGTGGATAATGAAAATTTAAATAGAAAAATATTAAAAAATGATCAAAATAATACTAATAATTTAAGATGTAAAAAAAATGTAATAATAAAAAAGAATAATATTTTGAAAAAGACTACAATTCGTACAAGATCAACAAATGACTTGAATTCATCACAAAAAGACAAGACTAACATTAGTATAAATTTAGATTTGCCTGTTCGACGCAAGAGAGGTCGGAAAAGCAAATTGGAAAAGATGAGAGAAATGAGTTTAGCTGCAAGATTTAAGAAGGACATCCAAACTGATTTAAGTGACAGAATGACTGATAATTTTAACAATGAATACAAAAGGCACTGTTTGCGTTCAATTTGTACTAATAGTAAGTCTAATAGTATAAGTAATAATACTGCAATTTCATCAAAACCACAAGTCAGTCAAACAGTAGAAAAGGAAAAGGTGGCAGTGGTGAACACATCATTAGATTTAGATTATACCAAAGGCAATGAAACTAATAGTATGTACAGTGACAATATAGTAACTAATAAAGTAATAGAAATAGGCTCCGATAGTAAAAGTACAGTAAAATCTAACAAATGTATGAAAACTACAGAAGACAAATCTGCAAAGAATAAAGCAATATCAGTTATTGTGAAGCAAGAGAAAGAGGAGACAGAAAATACTTCTACTAAACAAAATGAAAAGTCAAACAAACTTATTTGGATTTCTAGTGAGATACTGATACAGGAGGAGAAAAATTCAATGGAGAATCAAGATCAAAGTCAAATGAATCAAAAAAAGATGGATTTAATACAGACAACCTCTTCAAAGGCAGAGGAAAGTAAAAATTCTGAAAGTACTAAGACTAATTCAACAGGACAAAATTCTAACGTAGAAACTCACTCTACCTCTATTGAGTTACATACAAAAATATTTACAGAACAAAATCGCATGACAGTTATAAAATCTTCACAATCTAATGAAATATCAAATCCAAAGTTGATGCAAGAAGATTCTACAGAATTGTGCATTGCAGAGGATGTAAGAAACCAAAGTACTAAAAGTGAAGTAAAATGCAGCCTTAGTGAACAATCACAATCTCAACAATTGAATCAAAATAGTTTTGATGATACTAAGGGTAAAGATAGATCATTTGTTAAAATCTCTGATTTGATAAGTGATGAACAAAAACGGACTATTGAAACTTATTACACGGTAAATATGTCGACTGTAAACTCAGAAGAAGTACAGAAAAATATAACAATAATTAATAAAAAAAATATACGCTGTAATATTTGTGGTACATTTTATCCTAGAATGGATAAATGTCAGGCAAGTTTAAGAAATTATCTGTATCACTTATAGAAAATTATTAAGATTTATAATAAAATGTGTAATAACACATAAAGTTGCTTATTATAGGTACATATCTGGGGACATTTACAAATGAAACCCTATCAATGTAAGGCTTGTGATTTTGCCACAGTTACTGTTAGCAATGTTCGTTGCCACATCAGAAAAAGTCATCTAAAGATTAAACCATATGCATGCCATCTTTGTGAAAAGCGATATGTAACTGGTATTTTACTAGAAGAGCATATTAATACTCATACAGGTGCCCGTCCATATAAATGCAAGCTCTGTGATTTTGCAAGTTCTAATAGACAAATACTAAGTTACCACAATGCCACACATAAACCAATGAAGGTACTACCAATAAAATTATTTAATATATTGAAGAACACATTTTTATTAAATTAACTCAATTTATCTTATATTTCTAAAACTATTATAGGATATTAATTGTAAACTTTGTGGCAAAGAGTTTTATTCAAAAAATAGATTGCGTGCACATATGATTGTACACAATAAGGATAAAGCTGTTATGTGTAAATTATGTTCTGCTTATTTATCTAATGCAGAGGCATTAGAAACACATCATAGAAACGTTCACATGCACGATTATATATGTAATATATGTGGCAAACACCTTAAATCAAGAAAAGCTTTGCATAATCATCAGAATGTAAGATATTTAGTACTATAATCTATTTAAAATTAATTAGTTAAGAATACAAATTTTTCTTACAGGTACATGCTGTTGCAAAATATAAATGCACTCTATGCCCAAATGTATATAAGAGCAGTCAAATATTAAAAGAACATCTTCTAAAACATGAAGGTATTAGAAAGTATAAGTGTAATGTTTGTGGAAAATCATTTGGTCAGAAGTCTCATTTAGCTGCTCATATGGCAGTACATAGCAAAATTAGGTAAATTTACANTTTTTTTATATTATTTGGTTATAATATGTTTTATTTGTAGATTCCATTGCCCAGGATGTGATAAAGCTTTTAATAGACAAGATAATATGAAGTTACACACTAAACGATGTAAACCATTTTTGGCAGATCCACAATTAAAAAGTTTATTAAGTAAAAGAGAAAGAACTATATCGTTTAATAATATAGCAGAGTTAACGGCAGAGTTGAAGAACGGAAATATGACAAACTCCGTATCTCAAGATTCTCTAAAAGATCAGAATAATGAGACGTTAGCAAAGACTGTGGAAGAACAAAAAAAGACTGCAATAAATCTCTGCAAATTAGGACTAAACATCTCTTGCATTGAACCAACAGATAAAACGTGGAATTCTGATAACATATACAATGAGAAAGAAACTACAAGATCCGCTGAAGTTAATATAATTAAGTTTCCAAATGTTAATGATAGATTAGTTTCAGATATTGAAAATATATCAGTTCGTGAAAACGTTTTAGGACCAGAAAGCTATTAATAGATTTTGATAAGTTCATGAATGAACTTAATTGACTTGGAACAACTTTAATTATTAAGCATCTTATACATTAATGACAGCAAATTATAAAATGAAAAAATTATTATTCGTTATACGATTAATGAAGTTCATTAATTGAAAGTACTTAGAGTTCAATGAATTCAAAAACATTTTTATAATTGATGCATTTAAATAATCATTCCTACATTTTATTAAGCTAAGATTTTAAGTAGTATTTAAAGTCTAATATTAGACGATATTTTTTTAACGAAAACGTATGTTATATCTTTTCACGTTCAATTATAAATTAGATATTCTATAAAAATCGATTTGTACGGGCGGTAACTTAATTGTTTATATCTAAAACAATATTTAATTCTGTTCGTCGTTATTTCGTTTTTCGTGCATTTCGATTTTTGTCTAAAGAGTTACTTATCTCGTCTTGATGAAAACTTAAATTCTACGACCAAAGAAAATTTTACTATTGTAAACCTATTATTTTTTTACCTAACAGAGCAGTGTTTCATCAAGGTGAAACGGGATACTCTTACGCTTATTCACTCATAAGTAAAGAGATAAGACTGATAATTGATATATATTTAAATTTGTAACTAGAAGTTTCTATTTAAAACAGTTAGGCCTCAAAAGTTTATTCATTCATATGGGAATAATCTTTAAAATTTTTGTCGTGATTATTACTGTAAAAACAAAATTTTATATTGTTCAATTTTTTTAATCAAAATAATAAGTGAAACAAAATACTTGCCACTTAAACCAAATGAAGAATTAAAAAGAAAAAGATAAAACAGTTGTATTCTTTATTTAACACATTCAATACATCCCAAAAATTTAATTTATAAAAATTACTTTTATAAATTTCGATATTTAAATGCTATTTAAATAATGTGTTTAGTAGAGTTTATTTTAATTTAAATATTTATAATTAAATTTTCAAACTCAGATTTATTATTTAATTTATTCTTAGAGAGCAACTAATAAGAAAAGAAGAAAAAGAACGACTTGAGTGAAAGTCTGTTAACCTGAATTCCCGTTAAATTCTTTTCCAGGTTTCATTTAACCGTAACATTGCTTTCGTCAGTTTTACGTTCTGTTTCGTCGCGTAAACATCTTTATTAAAGAACGTATAATTCTTTAATTTTGTAATGTGTTAACAAAAACACATAGTTATTTATTTTTCAGTAAGTAATCACACTTAATTATGAATTAGAAATAAATATGTCATTTTTTAAAATGAATAACGCTAATTTATTTTAGTCTTCGACATTAACATACAATTTTTAAAATATTTGATTTAAATTACAACTTAAAAATAATAAACTTATTTCGGATTTTTTGTAACGTATCATGAAAATATTCAGTTCTTTAATCAAATTTAATTATTCATAATAATTTTAAAAAAAATTTGGAGATATATGGATATTCATATTACTTCTAGTCAATACATCGATTAATTGAAGTTAACCCACAGATTGATAGATTGACATACTTAAAAGATTTTTCAAAAAATTGAGTCATAAAATCACTGACGTTTAAATACATGATAATTTAATTATATAAATAACTTGTTTATTGCTTGAATTAGAAACAGAATAAAAAGTTATTTTGTATTCTAATTTTTTTTCGATATTTGAGTGAAATATACCTATGAATCACCATATAACATTTGCGAAGATGAAATATTAATATAATTAACAAAAATTTTATGATAAAATGAGAATAACAATACAGAATGCAGAATATTGTTATTTTACAATTCAATTTTTTAAACACTACGTTAACATAGTCTTTTATATTTTTAACAGTACTTCTTTATATTTAGTAATTCGTTCTCTAGTCTTTTTCTCTAGTCTTCTACTTTATAATTTCTATATCATTTTTATCTTTGCATCGTGTTAAATTAATTAATTATGACTAATTATAGGTACTAAGAAGTATCTTACAACAATAATCGTATAATCTTTAATAATAATAGTTATAAATAATTTTAATGAAAAATTATCATTGATTGATTGATATTCTGTGCTATACAGAGTGTTAATTATTAATTACATATGATTTCGTATTATTTACCATAAAACTATTAGTCATTCCTTATATTTTTATTGAATTGCTCATAATTTATTGCAACAGGAAATACGTAAAGATGACCCTTGAACCACCGAAATATGAATACTTAAATGAAGAAGATACGAAGAAAATGTTAAAAGTATTTAAGGGTGAAAGAACAGGTTGGGTGCTCGTAGGACCTAAAAAATGGTTTTTTCCGTATAAATATACGAAAGAAGGTAAAGGATTTTATAACTTTAAAGCAAGACCAGATGACACTTGGGTTTTATCATATCCAAGATCAGGTAAGTGATGTGTTCTTCAAATTTGTATGTAACCATAATGTAATTTTTTATTCTTAATTCGATTTAAAAATCAAATTTCATGAACAAGAAATTTAAATGCCTGTTTGCGCATGACAATGTAAACGATATAACTCGATTATTTCGATTATCGATATTTTTATAAATACAAATATTAAGATAAAGTACAATACAAATAGTTACTTGTTTTTAAAATAACTTTAAAATTTTTGTTTCCCCTCGTTCCTTCTTAGGTACAACGTGGACTCAAGAATTAATTTGGTTATTATCAAATAACTTAGATTTCAAAAGAGCAAGAACAGTACTCTTATCGGAACGATTTCCGTTCCTCGAGTTAGTATAATTAAATATTATATTTAATTTATAAATTAAATTAATTAAATGTCTCTAACCATAAGATGTATTAAAAATCAATTTTTAATGATAATATAGTAATCTTGAAAGTTTGTCATATATTTTTATGGAACGATAATTTATAAAATAGCAATGTTAATACTTATGTAATGTTTCAAGGCTAATAGTTATGTGAGTATGTTACCGGTGAATAATTATAGTTTATTTTTAAAAATTGCATGCAAACGATTTATAACTACTCAATTAGTAAGGGATATAGAACATAACAACTTATTGTATGTTTTTCAATAAATGCATTTAATAAAAAAATTATAAAACTATAATGTTTCCATAATTAAAATTAAAAATCACACGCAAATAAATTAATATATAGTACAGATTGCAAAACTATAGTTTTACATAAAAAATAATATTAATATAACTACAAATATGATTTCTAGATTTAGTATGTTTAATCATCCAGAGGTAACAAATGAAATGTTAAAAATAAATCAGGGAAATAAAAACAAAGAAGAATTATGTAGAAAAATTGCAGAACCAGGGTATGAAGTTATAGCAAAAATGCCTTCCAAAAGATTTATAAAATCACATTTTCCATTCAGTTTGTTACCTAATATTTTGAAAAGTGGTTGTAAGGTAAAATTATAATTACAAAGATAAGTTGTATCATTATATAATTTATTATTAGTATAATTTTAATAAATCATATTGTTTCATAAAAGATAGTATATGTTGCAAGAAATCCAAAAGATGTTGCTGTTTCTTGGTATTATTTAAATAAAGCAATTAAAACGCAAGGATATACAGGTGATTTTGCAACGTTTTGGGATTATTTTCAAAATAATCTTAGTAAGTATTACATAAATTTCAAATTATTAACATTATACTTTGTTATATACAAAAT
>NIJG01000161.1:6772286-6787695 GCA_002201625.1 Euglossa dilemma
AAAATAAAATAAATAAGAGAATTACTAAACAAAATACCTTGTGTAAAAAAATATACTCTGGTTCCATCTCCTCGAGCATAAAAATTTTTTGCAAGGCAACTGCCTTTTTTAAATCTTAATTGAGCTAAATCATATCTACCATAATCTCGAAATAAAACTAATCCACCTGATTTTAAATATTTGTAAATTTGTTGAATAACATGCTTTATCCTATAAGAATATAATATTTCATTATACTTGTATCTTTAATTGTAAAAACATTTATATTTAATATATTTACTTTTCTGGATGTATAGCTGAAAGAACAAATACCAACACTATAATATCCAAACTTCCTGGTTCAAAAGGTGTTTCCCATTCATCCTGAGTTACATCAAGAACAAATGCTTCACACCTTTACAATAAATATAAATGATGTCTTATCTATTACTATTTTAGTATATTCTGTCAAAATATAATAAAATTTTATACCTGGATATATCATAACTAGGATTTTGTTTCAAAATATCTATTGCTTTTGTAGAAAAATCACAACAATATACAAATAAGTTAGGGTCTGTATTATACAAAAGTATTGGAAATACTGTGTTTCCTACACCACAACCAATTTCTAAAATTTTATTTCCACTGTTACTGGGTAAATCAAGAATTTTTACATGTGTTTCTTGAATATTTTCATTTGTACTTTCAGTCACACATCTCAAAGGCTGTTTAATATTTTGATTTACAATAGCTACAGCTAGCTCTGGGAATTCTGTAAATAACCAATGTCTATCTTTGAAAAATCTGCAACATTGAAAGAAACATGTTTTTCCTTATATGCACTTAACGTAATTATAGAATTGATAATTAATATGTTTATGTACTTATTTTCGTGTATTCCATAAAACTTGTCCCAATATTTATCAGCCTTAGATTCGTATTCTTGAATTTTTTCATCCGATAAAATTATAGTTGAATTTTCATTTACTTTTTGTTGTGCTAAGTTTTGCTGCTCTTCGTCCCATATAACATTGTCCCTTTAAATTATAAAATGATAGATAAATGAATTTATTAAAATTGGATATAGGGAATTAATTGTTTTTTTTTTTTAAATTAAAACTGACGTTTTCAATCCAGAACAATAACTTCATTTAAAAGGTTTTATTTTATAGGTTAAGGTTTTATAACCCTAGTATTATAATTGTTTCTATTAAATATTAAAATAAAGCATATATATACCAAGCGTTGTGTTGAAATACATTATCATTGCTAGAGAGAACTCTGTTACCAAATTGTGGTCTTTTATTATTTGTTTCATTTTGCTCTGATTTTGATACATTTCCCTCCATCTTTGTATCACGTGTCTTCTAAAAAACACGTATAAACAGGAGACACATACAACGCTATTAAAGGCGGGTGATATGTTAGACAAATCATGATATAATAAAAATAAATTGATGAAATGATAATAAATATAATAACACATCTAAATACATTATTATATAATATTTAAAAACTTTGCGAAAACACAATGCGAATGTTTTATAAAATAGTAGAGTTACTATTTGAAATACATAATATTAGTATAAATAAAATGGCTATTTGTATAACACTTTTTGTAAATATTTAAAGGTTCTTTTTTTATAAATCATGATAAATATTATAAATATCACATGTATAATAGTACCCTTGCAGATCAACGACCTAGGAGACAGATATAGGTTGAGGGCACGTGGTATGCGGAAACAGGATGGGTGTGACGCAGAGGGTGCAGGTTGAGGGTGGTATGTTGCGTCATTGGATGATTGGTACCACAGGGACGACCGTACGATTACATTTACCTTTTTCCATCTAGAGATCAATATTATTAAAAAAATATAATAACTATATGTATTTATTCACAGCATTCTTTGATACGTGTATATAACCTATCAAGTAATAATATATATGTATTAACAGTTGTAAGTATTGGGACAATACAATTCTTCATACGATCTAATACTAAATAGACGTTAAATTTTGTTTCATATTTTTCATTGTTATTATTAGAACAAGCTATATTTTTCGTACTATTAAAACGAATAAATACATTAGATATGTTAAAGAATAATAAGTTATTAAGTATAATAAGTTATTTGTACTTTCAATAATATATTTTAAAAGATTTAAATAATTTTGTCTATTAAATGGAAAATTAATTGAAATATATAAAATTACTTGAAAATATGGTACATAATCACTAAAAGACAATAATTTGAAAGTAAGTATTCCGTGACAACATGTTGCTAAGGGCTACAAGCTTCTTATTCCGCTACTGCATGGTGCTTCATGGTTCGTCGTGGGTGGCTACCGTGATGTCCTAATCCCACCAAGTCCCTAGGGGTGAGATCGATACATCCATTTCTCTTTTCCTCATGTTTTCACGGGGGTTAGTACTCATCGATTTCAACAGACTTAAAAGAAACTTGAGAAAGATGAAATCGAAACTTCCCATTACAGATTTCTTTTTAAAAGGTATCAAAAAAATAAATAAAAATATACTAAAAAATTAGTATATAGCATAACAAACATACTCTGAAGGTATTAATATAAAAAAATATATTTTTTCATAAAATATAAATTACAAAAAAGTACTTTCAATCGATATGTCTGAAATGTATGAAAATTAAAATAAAATGTAAAATCATAATTCAGTATGTATCGTTTTAAAAGAAACGTAACAAATTTTTAACAAGAAATTTCTAAAAAACTGAAAAGTTTGAGTGGACAAAGTGCAAGTGGGAAAACGTACACAGAAAGGCATATAAGAACAAAAAGAACAAAATGAACATGAAAAGAAAACTGGAAAAATCTTTGGAAATAAAGAAATTTCATAGGAATTTAAAGTTTATTCCAAAGGGTAGTGATAATTTCTTAAAATATTTATTCCTTACACTCCGAATAAAATCATCACTAGATAGATATATTATAAAAAAAAGACCAAAAAGAAGACAAAAATAGAAAATCCCAAAATTAAATTGAAAGTTACTAGAATGACAAAGAAAGTAAGTTTCTCGGTTTTTCTTACTTTCTTTTTCAGCCATGCTCACAAGCATCGCGTTCGATATATTTAACGCGCACACACTAAACTTGAAAGCACCATTGGAGTTGAGAAATTTGCACGAATGAAGGGTATCACGTTGACAAGGCAAGAATGAAAGAAATATATATTTATACATACATGTATATATAAAATACATGTGTGCAGACATAAAGGTACACGCATAGATTATACATGCCTATACACATACACACAGATATATATATGTATATATACATGTTTATACGCATACACAAGTACACGCGTGCGTACACATGAATGCGTGGGTCACACATATATATCTGCACATATACAATAAATGCGTATATGCATAACCATATATAATCATACATATACACATGCATATATTCATATATATATACACGTGCATACATATGCATGATTGCATTCATATACGTTCACGTATACCACCACGTGTACATGTATATATACGTACTAGAGTAGAAAGGGATACAGAGAAAGGATGAGAGGAGATTGTGAGAAAGAGGGAGGCAGAAAAAGAAAGCGACGGAAAAAGATAAAAATGGGGATGGGGCAGGGAGAGATGCAGAGATCGGACAGAGATCGAGTGAACAGAGAAACAGGGAAAAAGGGGGAGAGAAAAAGGGATAGAGAACGTGAAAGGGAGAGAAGGAAGAGTGAGTAGAGAACTCTGTGCGCCGCAGCGCTACGGGGTGGTTGCCCTCGTCTGCGCTTTGTGGGAAATGCCCGCTCAATAACGCGTAGGTCCTCGTCTGCCCCTTCTCACCCTCGGAGGCATCACAGCAAGGGCCACTGCCCCAAAAGGAACGGCCACCCATCGAACAACCCTTATCCTATATCTCCCTCCTACCCATAAGACACTTCTTGAATCTCCCTCCTTTTGGTCCTGTGCTTCTTCCTCTTCCTTTCACCATCTTATACGTTGAAAAAGATCGAATCCTCGCTCTTGCATCTCGTTCTCTCACCGTTGCCCAGGATACAGAAGAAAGTGGTGAACATCAATGCACCGATTAATCTTGTGATCAAACTTATGATCTTTAAATAGGAGGCTCGACTTCCTGGAGATTGATCAACCTGAAGGTTGTAAAGAATATCTATATTTTCATATTATCAGTGATATTATAGTGTTCTCTTGTTTGGAACAAGAGAAGATTAAAGTAACGAGATAAATTAAATTTGGAATGATGGGAAAACAGAAATTGGACTACTTTTAGACTATGTAAGCTGATGGAGGTATCCATTGGGATGTAAAAAAATCCTCGGTTAAGTATACTAATGAAAACAGTTTTCTGTTAATTTCATTTTACATTTCTTTTTAATTAATTTTTATATATTATATAAATAAAACATATAAAGATGTTTAATTGCATTCTTGCATTTAAGCTTTTGGGGGAAAGTGGTCGATATCTGCCCAGTATTCCGAGTTACCTCACCCTCATTCCAGGCATGGTGGAACCCCCAAAGATCGTTCGGGCAATGACCTCGAGATTATATATTCTGCCAGTATAGGGTGGTACAGGGTTATTCCCCCTGAATTTATCCGCCGTGCTGTGTCTTTTTATCAAATACTATTGAATCCTTAGCGTAGCATGAAAAAGAATTTAAATATTCGCTAAAAATGGAAGAAAATAAAATGAAAAAATATATGTTAATATAGATAAAAAAAAAGACTGGGAAATTGGATGCTGCTTAGAATAAAGATTTCATTAATTCAGTTTTATATTACCCTTAAGAGTTTGGATTCTAACAAATGCTAACACTGGATTTGAACAATCCATTTCGATATTGGTCCTTACATCTTCCGATATCGAAGAATACAAAATAGTCGATATCGTTAACTGATTTATTTCATCGAATTACTCGATGACCCTTCTCGTGAAGGATCAGCCTGCATAATAATTCAACGTTAAAGAGAGTAAATTGGCATCGGTTATAGTTTTCGTAGCGGATGGCATTTATAAGCCATGTTTGCTACATCTACCACCTACCGGATCAATAAGTACTCTTCTTGTTTCATAGAAACTGTTTCCTTCTGTATGATCTCTTCATATTGTGACAATATATGACATTTCGTTAAGACGACGTATCATTTAGTATTAATACATTTCGTTTGATTCCAGTGTAACATTCTGAAAACTGAAAATTACTTTATCTTTTCTCAAAAATGACGCGTTTGTTCTTAAATTATAGAGTAAATCGTGCGATGAATTCCTTGTAAGCATGTATCTCGGATGAGCATAACGGGAATGAAATTCAGGAAGGAACTAAACAGACAAATCGATTGTATGTTATTTCACTGGAAATGCCAATGCTCAAGAGACTATGGTCTATCGCTTATAATTTCTACTTCGCAAATTTAATCCAGGTATAATCGGTGATTCGTAGTTTTTCCATTACCTTTAACTTTATTCTCAAATTCTTGGGATCGTTAACTTATGCAGCAACTAAGGAATCATTGTTTAACCATTCTTCTTGTGTCTCTTATGGTGCCGACTGTATATTTATAGAGGAATATCTGAAAGAAATTCATTCCTTTCATTAAAGAGGTATTAATAGGAATAAACAGTTAGGGGATTCAACGATCGATACGTTCATTACATGCCACTTTATCAATGGGAGGATTCTGAGACGTGTTGGAAAAAAAGTCCATGGAAAGCAAAGACCGTCTATACCCCGGTCGGAATAACTCCGATTCGAATTTTACAGCATGCGTGCAAATAGATGCGTAGATACCGACCGCTCGTATCTATTTATAACGGCGACGGATCGCGAGGCAATTGACCGCGTGGCCTTGACTTCCTGTTGACCCGAGTGCCCCTAGGGAATTTTGGCGTACATCGTGGAATTTCTTGCCACGATATTCGAGCATCTCGCCTAACCACCTTTTTCGATACCATTTCGTACAATATCTGCGAGAAAATATGCGCGATCTTACAGGCATAAAGGCACGTTATCCTACTCCACAGTTATCGAAACATACTTGTACGTAGTTTAATGTACTTCTTAAGTTACTTAAGAAAGGGTCGAACACGGCAATTTTAATGCACCTATTTCTTTAAAGCCGCTAGATATAACGTTGACATAACTAAGCTTATTTCTAAAAACGTCGATTCCTCCTCGAAGTCTATTCTACGTGTAAAATTTGTTGAAAAATATTATCGACGCACGTATCCAAAAGAGTGAAGACGACCGAGTTACGGAAAATGAAAACGGTGATGCTTTTAGATTTCTTTCTTTCCATGCCGAAATCGGGCGTATCGATTCTCCGCGAATAACTTTGTTTAGCTTACTCGGGTTTAAGTGCTTTTTTTCTGCAATCGGTAGGAAACCTGTTCGTACGAGCAACGGAATGTCTGAGTGGCTGCCGTCCTCTCATCTCCGTGCAATTCCACGCGTAGTAGACCGAGTCGACCAGGTGAGATCGTTCATTCTGCAAGGGACATTTTTGTTTCAGCCTCCTCCATCGTCAGAGAAGGCCCGCCATGACACAACCAGTGAAATCGAAGATGAAAAATGGCCGGACCGATATGGGAAATACAAAAGGGAAGGTGGTTATACTGAAAATGAAAAGAAAAGTAATAAGACAGTGGAATATGTATAATACAACTTTAAGAGTTCTCTGGGAGAGAGAGGGAGAGAGAGAAAGAGAGCGAGAGAGAGAGAGAGAGAGAGAGAGAGAGAGAGAGAGAGAGAACTTGTAGGAGGTTGTGGAGGATGTCGAGAAATGAAGGCCAACGGCCTTGACCTTGTCCGTGACTTCGTCGCGAATGAGAGGGAAAGAGAAGGAGAGATACAAGAAAAGACATCGGTCAAAACAAAGTGGCCTGCTTTCTTGTTCGTCGAAGAAGCGGTGCGTGGTCGACAGACAGGCAGGCAAATCCAGGTAAACGGCCAGTCGATGTTAATGACTAAGCCGCCGGGTCCCCTTGGCCTCTTCCAAGTGCTCTACAGAACCTTAGTTGTTCCGTCAACGATTTAAGGGTAAAGAAACTATGTAGTCACCAATCTATCAGTTCTGAATGTGTTTGGACAATGACGAAAGTTATTAGTTAAGATACATGTCGTTACGAGGCAAATAGCTTATGTCATCTGTGAAGATGACAAGAAAAAATGTAAGTATGAGATATTCTTACTTGGGAATTGTGTTTGGAAAATATCAAGTTTATTGAACCATAACGAATGGTTTCAAAAGTATTTCTTATTTAATACATTCATGATTTACGTGAACGCACGTTATTTAGTTATAATGAAAATGAAATAGTTTTAAGTACGAAAAGTTTAACGTTCGACTGAAACGAATTTGAACGATATTTCATATACATATATGTATTTGGAATGATTTGCTGTATTATAGAGACTGTAAGATAAATGATAAACAATAAATTCTAAAGTCGTTATATCGAAATAAGTTATTACTCGTGAAAATTATGCGAATATAAGTAAGAAGCTAGTGATTTGTATTTACTTTTGCAGTTTTTTTCAAGGTTTTCGCGAAGTAAAAGCATGTGTCCGGACATCTGTTCGATGTAAAGTCAATATTGTCGTTACTGAAAGTAGTGTTTTGATAATACATACCTCCTTGTGACTGTAGATGTGCATGATAAGCTTAGTAACAACATAATTGTAACGTATGTCCGGTTTTCTTATGTCCTTTCCCTGTATATATTGTATAAATTACACATGATTTTATAACCCAGCTGTTCAATTTGTATCGGCAGCATAAATTGTTGTATAGTTGTGTATACGACGAAATAAGATATATCGAAGCTAAGCGAATCAAATTTTCTAATTCCTACGCCACTGATCAAGAATTTACGATTGCAAATGTAGAGGGTACCTTTTGTCGGCAGTATGTTATGGCTAATAGGCACTAACTAGAAAGGGAACTTAATTCGAAGAAAATAATAGAAATGAATCGTGAAAAGTGCAAGTGAAAGATCGATCGAAACCATGATACTCGTTGCTTTCGCACGTTTCAATTGATCGGATAGAAAATTGCACGTTTATCGAATTATATTTTGGTGAATGAGAAATGTCGATGACCGTAAAGGAAATTACCGAGATTTGCTGGTGAAAAGGGAAAAAAGCGATGAGAAAATCTCGTTTCCTGACCTCGAGGGAGTAGGAGAAGTGAGTGAGGTCGTTCCACGATCGATAACGCGAGTCTCTCGCGAGAAGGTGCGAAAGAAGCTCGTCGGGCACCAACGAAAGGGCCGAAAGAATCGATCTCATCTTATGAAAAGAAAGAGAGAGATCTTAATACCTACCGGTTTTTCTTCTTTAGTAAATGCTTGGCGAAGAAGAAGAGAAGAGTTGGCGGTACTATCTCAGGTAGATTTCTACATAAGAGGGCATATGGTACACACGTTTATTGCCGTATCGCGAAGGGTCGCGTATACGGGGGTGAGTATACCACCCGCCACTGTCTGTCGTCCGTTTTCTCTCTCTTCTTTTTTCATTCTCTTCCCTCGTATCGTCCTTCATTTTCGGTCTTCGTCTTTCGCGGGGAGCTGTTGCTAGCGGTCTCCGTCGTGTTCGCCACTCGTTCATTCGCATGCCTGCCAACTGCGCCACGCCGAAACTCGTCGAGAAAACCGCGGTGATCATAGCCCTCTCTCCTCTACGTCATTCGTTTAGGCAGTAGGTTGCATCTTTGTCAAACAAGTCATAGAGACGTTAGTTATCTCTTTGTCGCGCTTGACGAACTCGTAAGATATCGCTCGTATACCCGCGATACGTGAGTGTGTGTTGAGTGGCGGTCGTGCAGACAGGTGCGGCCGCTGGAGCCCCACCGTTGGTGGTGGCGTGCATAGCGCCTCCAAGCGGCGACTCTCCTTAGTTTCGGGCAAGATGGGCGAACCTCGCCGGGCAGTAGCTTAGACTCTACCTACAAGACAACACATACACTAAATGTTTCCTAACCACAAGTAACAATTAATTGTACATTTATTTTATTTAAGGGAACACAAACTCTATTTTTGTAACATGCTGTATTAGTAGTGCTCCGTGGAATTTGTACGATAGTAAAAGGTGCGAGGCCACGCGCGATATAACGGACGAGAAGACGACGACGGAAAGTACGAAAAGATAGGAAGGTTTCGCGGTAACTGGAAGACCCAAGTGCGAAAGAAGGAAAACGAAGGAGAAGAAGAAGAAGAATAAGGAAACGGTGATCAGAAAAACGAGCAAGACGAAGACGTGGGCTAGGAAGACAGCGACCGAAACGACGAGGACAACGACAAAGGGGACAATCTCGACGAAGACGGCAACGAGGTGGATAAGGACGATCGTACCGCAACAGTGGCCGCCACTGAGGCTGAAAACGACAGCGAAGTAGGTGATAATCTCGCGTAGTCTCTTCGCTCGTTGACTCAGCTCGGTGTAGTTAGCTGATTTTCTCGGTGTGGTGCGTGTTTTAATAACGAATTACGACGTGGAGAAAAGTGCTCGACTGATAGTAGTAGTGAAGTGTATAGCCGACACACCCTCTTGACACTCGACATCCGTCTCATATCGCCATCGGTTCAGCTCTCTACCCCCTTCTTTCCTCATCTTTCTCGCTCTTTCTCACTCCCTCCTTTGCTACATTTACGTAGTACCGCGTGTACATTCGGTCACTGCAACAGAAAGCCGCACACACCACGTCCCTCTTTCTCTTTTTCTCCTCTGCTCTTCCTCCCGTCTCAACCCCTCGGCTCGTTTTCTCTTTCTCTTTCTCTCTCCCTCTCTTTCTATCCAGATTGTCCTACCGTCTTCTTCTCTTTCTTTCGTGCAAAGTGATTTATCGTTGCGCTTGTCGCATCGGGTTTCGTTGGTGTTAAAACCATACCGACCGACTGGCTATCGTGTCCCTTTGCGTCTATAACCATACATACTGTACTTCGTCCTAGCTCTACCCCCTCCCGACAACTCCCCTCGTTTTACAAAGCGTCTCACCCACATCTATTCATCCTCTTTCTTCCTCGCTCTTTTTCTGCCTCTGCTCCACCCCGGTTTATCGGCCGATCGGAGTGCAAATTCGTTCGTGACCGTGCTGTGTGGGTTCTACATCTACCAGTGTCGAGAGATACGAAAACGCGAGTGACGCCGCTCTCTTGGCAACGCCAGACCAAAAATCAGCAACAACGTATAAATACGAATAAGAGAAGAGAGACACGCTTTTCGTAGTAATAGGACCGACGGCACGGTATCGTTTCAAGCAGGCGCCACAAGCGATAACACCGCTAACATGTCCGTGAGAATGGAAAACGTAGCCGCGCCGAGGAAGCTCAACTATAAAATGATGGTAAGTAAAGAAAGCACGATATTTTCTTTTATTTATTACATATTTCGTTATTCGAACAATCCATGCCGGTCGTTCTCTGCATCGAACCCTCATGCTCGTTCCTGAGTATGCGTGCATATTTACTTGTGTATACACACTCTTGGAAAACGTAGCATTACCATGGGGACGGCCGATGGCCACGAACCTTGCGGAACCGGCGTAGTTTGACAGTTTGCCGCGGGGCGTCTGCTGCCCCACCCAGTCTCCTCTTTCTCTCCCCCACCTTAACCTCTGTCGGCCGTCTTCACGTATTCCTTCTTTCTTGCCTTCTTTTCTTCCTTCCTTCCTTTTTTCTCGGGTCTATCGTGCTGTATCCGGGGAGGATTCGTCTGAAATAGTTCACAATATCTGCGTCTTCGTTCCTCTGGTTTCTATTACTTTTCATTATCAGTCATAATTCTGTCGATAAATTTAAACGTTTAAAGAAATTATGAATGATGAATTTCATGGATTGAAATCTATCGTGAAATATATTAGTTGTCATAACGCGTTAATATCGTTTATTAAAATAGATGCATTTCCATTAAATAATTTTGGTGTTGCAATTTTTTATTGGCATAGAGTACTTTGAAAATATTTATTTCATACTTTTTATGACGTTTAGAAAAGTGCAAGTTGATTGATTTATCAGAAGAAAAGTGCCGGTTATTGTAAAGTGAATTATATATTTGTTGAATCGTAAACAGTATTACTATTAATTTATTGAAATTTCGTAGAGAATGTAATTATATAAATGTTTGTATGATATTGATAAAGTTGTTTTTTGTTGAGTGAAAGTATATGAAAAAAATAGATTTGATTATTTAAATTCTTTAAAATATTTAACGAAGCGATAATGTGAAAGTCTTGTGATTTTTTCAAAGAAATGTTTCGAATAAAAGTTGTGACCGTGCATGTGACAGGCTCTTATTTTAATGTATACGGTCCTGGCATTCTGCGCAGGCTCTTGTCGTCTCTTCCTGTTCTCTGCCTACTTTCAATTGCTACGCTTTTCATGGAATAATTTTATATTTTTTACTGCTTACAATTCATACAAATATATATTTCTTTTACTTATCTATATAAAATAATCTCGATATAAAAGACGAATAATATGGTGAATATCAATTGCAAAGTGAGAATTCTATATAAGTGAATTGTGAATATTTTCGGATGTTTTTTATTTAATCGATTGATCGACAAAATGAATATAAACGAGTACGATGTAAAATATCTTTTCCATTTTGAAGATTTTTCACATATTTCAATTTTATTAATTCTTTTGTCTGACTTTTACTACCAAAATCTTGATAAATATTATACTAGTTGTGAATTTGGATCGAATACGAAATTCTATTTATTTATATGTTATTTGGAAAATATCTCGATCAGTATTTAAGAAAACTTTTGTTGCTTAATGATGTGATATTTAGTTGCTTGTGAAAGCGACGTGGAGCCACTATCCGGAAGCATTCTTAATCTGCACATTGAAATTCGACCTAACGCTCGTCAGTGTAGCCAACCTCGTACGCTTTTAGTGACGTACAATGATATTTTCGTAGTTTTTGACGATCTCTAAATATTTTCGAAATTGATCTGATTTTATAACGTAAACGAAAAATATATTAAAACAATTGCAATTGCTGTTTGTGAGTTTTCATTTAAAGTTCATAATGATTAAAATATTAAGTGTAATTATAAAATATCATTTTATTATCAACAATATCGACAATACAATGTTTTACGCTCTTTTGAAGTTTGCTGATTGCTAATGTAGTCAATGTAAAGGTTATCGCATGGTAAATGTGTTCAAACAGATTGACGTGCAAACAGCTGTTCGTTTCAGTGTTGCCAACGGCAAACTGATACCTGAATATCAGACTAATGTAAAGGAAATGCGACGTATTAATATGCAGCATTAAAATTTTTTTCTTAGTAAAGTACTCTGTAAAATTAGTAGACTTTCAAAGGCCCCGAAAAAAATTTGTCTTCTTTGATTCATTAGCACGTTATATTCATTTAGAAATTCAGGTCGATACATATTAGGAACGTGTTAAGTTAAAATCAATGAAATTGCAATGGTCAGTCAAAAGCAACTACGGTTTATTATTCACGTACTTTGAACCTTATAATCTGAAGTGTTTAATTAACAAATCAAATATTGTATCAAGATTATTGAAACCTATCTGTAATATACAAATTTATGTATGCTGGTCTCTGCATCTTTGGTGAATTCTTATGTTTTATCTTTTTTTCATATACTCGTTAATTTATAGCAAATTTATCAATAACAACAGATATAAAGCTTTCATTAAATCAGTATTTCTATCAGATATGAATTTCTTTCAAATACATACCATGTCTAGATTTATATTCTCCGTGTCTAATTTTTTTAAGTCTTCAGTTGTATTTTATTAATTTGTTTAAATCTATATTGCCCTATAATTCATACTGTTTTCAACCTCAAATCTCTTCACTAGGGCAATGTATTAAGATGGAACACTTTAGAAACTCAACGATATTATTAATGGCCCTCGCACATAATTTATCGCGACAGAATACAAAGTTGTCGTCTAGCACGAGCTAAGCATGAAATTTATATAGCAAGTTCGCATGCCTTTAACTTACTGGTTTGAACGTGTGTAAAAGTTCTGTACATGTTTCTCACACCTGGCTATAAGCAGTCGAACATTGTTGCGTTTAATGCGATTTAAACGAGTTCAAAGTACTTAATGTACATAGCAGAAACATGGAATTTTATTCACGAAGGAAATCCTGTTTAAAATTTCTAAACTTTTGGTTTAATCGTTTATCGTTAGGGCGATATTATTAGACCAATCGTTTAACAAAGGTTATTTCAAACCGGATAGAACACGTAATAAGTATGTTATCGAGGAATATAAGATTAGACGAATTTTTCTATCACGTCTAAAAGAGTCTTGATACTTAATAATCTAAAGAGATATTCGATCTCGCTATCAGGTTCTATGTTCTAAGCCAAAACAACTTTCCTCCAACATCAATAGCTTGAAATCTCTGATTGGAACCGCGGGCTCTTTAACAAAATTCACCTAAACATACGCACTCTTGCGAAACGGAGAGAACCAATAACAGCCAGCGAATTGTTCCGTTTGTATGTGTTGAATCGACGATCTACGACGTTGATTAGGCTCCCTCGGAGATAACTGTCGAGTTAGCGAATGTTACTCGGGGAACGAATTGTTTTGCAATATCAACGCACTTGAAGATGTCAAATTTCAGATTATAATTTCTTAGCTATTCGCAACTGATTATAAATCACTCGGTTATCATACTTTCGTATTTTCATATCTCACAGTATCTCTATTTTTTTATACTTTTACAGTTATACATGTTCCTCTACGGTTTCATTTTATTTCAATATTACAAATCACTCGCAGATTTTATACAAATTTTTTATTCTCTTAAAACTCTTAAAATTCTTGTAAATAAACACTTCCAAATTTAAACAATTTTTTAGTTTCTCAAAAAGATTAAAGACGTTAATTTTTCTCTTTGTCTGCAATACTTTATTTTTTGTGATGCACGTTTAGTAAATTTTGGTATAGAATTACAGCGATTAGCAACTCGCTTTTCTCAGGTCCACGAAACTCGAGTAGAAACGTTAGACCGAATGATACAATTCAATTCTTAAAATCTTGTTTCTTTACCGATCAATGTTGAAATATCAGAAACAGATCTTGTGCATAAAATTTTCCGATATTCTTTTCTTTTATCCGTTAACCCTTCATACGGTACATTATATGCGTTAAAAGAGGGAAAAATGTAAGAATGAAACGTGGATCGAAAATAACGCGAAATATTGACAAGACCTATCTCGTTCCCTGCATCTAAGAACTCGTTGATCATAAAGTACTAATAATAGTTAATCGTACAGTGCCGGCGAGCGTTGGACGTCGTCGGTCGCAATGGTATCGTGTTTCAAGCTGCCTTTGACCGTGATTCAACGTCCTTATGAAAACATTGCCCTTCAGTAATTACCAAGTAAATTGTAACCGAACGGTTACTTTCCCTCGAGTTCTACCATTCTTCTGTTATTCCTTTTTCCTCTAGGCAATCTCCATTTTTCATCCGCAAAGCAAAATAGAAAAAAAAAAGAAAAAAAAAAAAAGGAAAGTTCGCTGTACTCGGGTTAGGTTTGCAAACGCTACTCGACGCTTTAGCAAGTGCGTTTAGCCGATTGACGTTGAGAATTCATAACGATAATTGAACCGATTTGTTTCAATCGCGATTACATATGCGAGCCCGTTCTCGCGAGTCGCGACCACTTCTGACGATCGTCGTGATAGATTGTTTACATCGATCTGCGTGTCTCTGGTGATTCCCGAAGCACCATTGGCTCTGATGTTGTGTTCCAGGCACAGTCGTTTTTGCCCCAACTTCCTAAGTCAAAGTTCTAGCAACGCGCTGGAATATCATTACACCTCATCGGGCTTTTACAGCCTTCAACCTGAGATTAGCGAATCGATTTGTAAGAATTCCGTTCTTACAACGATACTTTCGATAATTTCCTCGATAATCCGCGAGGGAAGAAAGTGCACGGTGGGAATCGTTGAAAATAGAATATTTACTTTCCATTAACTCGAGGTGGTCGTTTAAGAGATCAACGGTTTAGTATACTCTAGGTTTAAAAATTTTAAGAAGACTCTAGACACGCGATTAACTGCTCGAAGGATGAAAAGGTAGAAAGGGAGATAATTTCGAGCAGCGAAACATATTTCTAGAACGATGAGATTCCATTTACCGGGAACAAGACAACCACATCCGCCCATTTCTCTGCAACTCGCGAGGGGAAAAGAAGGAAAAAACGAAGGCTTGGTCGTGCCGAAAAACCCGAGAGCCTTTCAGGCGGCTGAAAGGCGGAAAAGAGGTGGTGGAAATTCGCGTGTCGGTTTCGCGGATCGTTTGAAAAGGAAATACGCGACAAAACGAAAGTTTCTAGCGTCGAGAGAGAGAGAGAGAGAGAGAGAGAGAGAGAGAGAGAGAGAGAGAGAGAGAGCGAG
>NIJG01000161.1:6787700-6809208 GCA_002201625.1 Euglossa dilemma
AGAGAGAGAGAGAGAGAGAGGGAGAGAGAGAGAGATTCGCTGCAAAAGCAGCTTCGTGGGTGGATAAAAATTGCAGTCGGCGAGAATGGAAAAACGAGCCGACGCGGATAGGAGGGAGAGAGGGAGAGAAAGAGGAGAAGAGGTGGGCGAGAAGGGTGGGGAAAGGGCGAGTAGGCGAAGGGTGAAAGGGCCAGGTAGGGTGAAGAGAATAGACGCAGCAAGGATATCGATTATTTGCGGTTGCAGCGGCTGCAGGGCCTCCGCTCTCTCTTCGTCAGAGCGCGAGGACGAACACCCGGAAATCTCGACGATACACCGAACCGAGATTAATCTCATTTTTGCCTTCCGGTTTTGAAATACTTCTCAATCGAGTTACGTGAACGAGGGTCTCCGCGGACGGAAGGGAGAAAAAGGTAGTTAGAGAGATGATACTGGCCTGTTACCGACCGAACCTTCTCCTTTTTCGAACCTCTTCAGGGATACCGATACGAATGAGCAACACGCAGGAGAACATAAGTCATATTTTTATTCCGTGCCACGCGAGAAAGAAATTTTAACGTTTTATCATGTTTTTCTCCAATTAAACTGTATCCTTTCTCTTTTTCAGAAAAATTCTCCTTTTCAAATCTCTTATGTCCTGATTGTTATTAACTTATGTCCTTCTCTTGTGGCCTTCGTATGTGTGCAAGGTTTTACAACGAAGGAATAAATTTGGTATGAATGTTATCATTTAACACATGTGTATCGCAGGAAATAAAAAGCCCAGGCAACAGCGAAACCATGCCGAGGACTCTATAAATGGGTATATTTATGTAATTCAAATTATATTATCTGTTATTAAATAAAATGTGTGTATTTGAAATTTTGTTAAGGTATTCTGGTTTATAAATTTCATGTGTTTTGATGATTTTAGATGAGTCTGTTCGGAGGCATGGGTTAATCTCTGTAATAATTGATTTTTAATAATTACGAGAGGACCATAGGAAGCGATAATACACACCGTAGTGAGAATGTTTTCGTGACTAAGTCACTGGAAAAGCGAAGAACGATAAGCGAAAAATGATCCGTCAACTACCTGTCCATTAACCGAACAAAGGTTCTAAACGTTTCTCGCACTAATGTACGCCAAGACAAAGTACCTCATCCTTTATTTTCATACTACTATAGTTCCATTATGATACTAAATAAACCTATTAATCCTGTCGTTAACATTTTGAGAAATTAGGAAGCGAAATGTTTTATTGGAAAACGAACACTAGTCTGCATCGTTCAAGAGCTCAACAGTTCTACACTGTCTCCACGTCTCGTATTAACCGGAGGTGCAACAAAGGAAAAGCTACAAGTGTAAAACTATATTTTCAATACTATGAAGTATCTTATTTCTGATCATAAACACAGGGAATCAAATCTTTCATAACAGCTGAAGAAACTAAGAATCGAGTTTCAAAGACTCTTAAAGAGTTCCAAAAATCAAGCTCAAAGACGATAACAAGCTCAGAACGTATCACTACGTAACGTATATACCCTATCACTTTCTTCTTATTGGAGAAAAAAAGGAAGAAAAAAAAAGAAAACAATGTTGAAAATTTGGTTTGGGAGAAGAAATACCGGCGACATCGTGGTCGGTATCTTTGTCGGCGCCGTGGCCATGATTCCTTTACCATTTGTCTCAATTTGCCTTCTGTTCCTTAGGGGCAAGCCAATTTCGTGATTACGTAATTACGGTGATTCCTGCGCCGGTCATAACTGGCCAAGCTATACGGTTAATCGTCCCGGGAAACGCGTTAGACGAGCAAAGCCACGCGGAATAAAGAGACAGAGAGGAGAGGAGAGGCGATAGCGTAAAATCGAACAAGGGCCTTGATTCGTCGATAGTGAAAGAGGAGCCCGTTCTTTTTCCTTGGCTGAATCGAAGGATTCTCCTCTCCGTCACGACGCAGAGATTGTATCTTCATCGAAAGACGCCCCCGGGCGGATTCGCCGCTTGGGAAACCTGCAACTAGCCGTTTTTATGCTAAATAATTTGATTGCCTTTATTGCTCGCGCCTCTTAATGCCACCGACACCACGTACATTTCTGACATTTTCTCGAGGATCTTCGCGCATGTACTCCAACGAGATTCTTCTTCGGTTCGTCTTATCCGACGAGATTTTAGATTTGCCTGCAATAATTTCTTTCAAGCGGGATCATTTTCTAAGAAGCTTCTACGAAAATTGAGAAGGAATTTATAGCCGAGATCGAGATATCTTTTTCTTTCTCGGAAAATCAACGATTACTCGATAGAAATTTTTTATTCTCTAAAGATACATGGTAATCGAATAACAATTACGGCTACGTGTAACAAATTTAATTACAAATATATCTTCTCTTATTCTAAAATAGAGATACACGAATAATGTATATTCGACTTCACTTGTGAAGGTGTTTAAAATGTAGAGTACTAGATAAGAAGATGAGATTGTATTAATCTAATGATATGTAATAATATATTTATAGTTTTGTAGGTATGTAATGAAGAATTGAACGGAAAGATTCGAAGTAAAACGAATAAGATATCGATATAAGAAGAAATTTTGCTGGAAGAAATGAATAATTTGAGAAAAAAATGGGAAATAGGTATCTTACGAGAAGAAAACATGTTTATAGTTATTTATATTGGATATAAGCGGAATTTTTTTAATCGACCTCTTGCCAAATTTGTTGGTCGTGGTTATTGTTTTATTAAATTTGCGAGATAACGAAATGTTGTCTCGGTAGAATTAATGTATATATTTTTGATTTCGTCGAACTTATAGGTCATTATCTGTGGTCCGATTTTTTTTTTTTACTTCGTATATTCTCACGGAATCAAATTTTTACAAATGAGAAAAAGTAACACGGAGAGAAGGAAGAATACAGATAACGGAGGAATATAAAAATAGTTTTGAGAGCTTATTCTTTAAAAAGACATCCAGAAGGAAGAGGAAAGCAGGCAAAGACACGTTCATATTGTCGGAAATGAGTCATGCTCAAATGATCTGTGCGGCTGTTTACATTAACGATGTGTCGTTCTAATCTGCTCCTCGTGTGTTTCACTTTGCTTCCAACAAAGTAACTTATCTCACTTATCCTCTTCGTTTTCATCCGCGCAAATATCAGCAGTCGTGAAATTTACTAGACATCGGAAACTTTCTTACCGGCACCTTTTAATTCCGCATTGGCAAAAAATTATTGGCAAATATTCAGGCGAAATGTAATAAAATATATATATGTAAATGGCGTAGACAAGTCACGTACATTTTCGTCGTCGTTTCTAAATTAGCATCCCTCAAAACACAAAGTTAAAAGTGTTTTAACTAAAGGCAAATTAACTGTAATTAAGATTTTACCAATGTAAATCAATTACTAGCGTATTTTTAACGCATACTAAATTAAGTTCAAAATATTATGCTGAAATTGTATAAATTATTTTTCGGATGGACCACTCACTGATTTCATTGGAACACAACTTTCGACGAATTGTCAGACAAAAGAAGCAATTCGAATATCACCGGGCAGCAGTTGCGCGAGGATAAAATCATCGGCGTTGGAAGAAAGAAAATTAGACGATAAAAGTTGGAAGGACTTGAGAAATATTTTTTCTGGTTTCGTGATCGATAAGCCAGGTCGTGATAGTGAAAGGGAAAGTAGGAAACAACGAGCGTAACTATCAGTGACTGAATCACCGAGACAAGGTAGCAGACGCGTGCAAAAGTTCATTTGTTGACATACCGCACGCATTTAATGGCTATACAGACCGTTAGACAAAAGTGGCGAGCACTAAACGGGGAAGGTACGCCCACGCGAACGTGGTGTGTGCGTGTAATAATCTTTGTCATTGTCTACTTACGTGCGGCTTTCTCGTGGCCGACGCGCACGGTCACCAGGAAAAAATTTACTAGACGGACAACGGTACCCGATGTCTGCGCAGAGTCAAGGTCGTGCAATGTTCAGTACTTCTTGCAAAATTCCTTGCCCCGGAACGCTTTATCTTCTCCACGTGGTACCAACAGTGACAACCGCTTGATTTTTGTATAATATTATAAGACTAAGAAAAGGAAAAAAATTGTAAAAATACGTTTATCGAAGGTAACGATAAGATAATTAAGCATATGCGAAATCGGTATAGGCATTATTTGCAAAGACAGATACGTAATTAGAGAATGGCTGTAATAAAGGATTAATTAGGAAGGTTCGCAGTTGATAGAAAATTTTTGTATTATTTGTAAATAATTACGGGTAATTAGGATTGTTTTTATATATCTTGGACATTGCGTTGTATGCTATTATGTTGTATAGTTGTGGTGAAAATGTAAAATAGGAAATTGAAAGTTAAAAATGAGAAAAAACTGTGAATCCAATGGTATTGCAAGCAATTAGAGATTTATGAACTTTCTGAATTGAGATGAAATTAGGGACAACAGGCATTAGGGAAACAGGCAACGTGTAATAATAGTTTTGTTCGATTTAGTCTACTAAATCTGTTACAGTCTAGTAAACTGAAGCTTTCGAAGAATAGGATATTTTAGTGAACGATAGAGTTATTTGGATAAGTGAATCCTAAATCGTTTCGAGCAGTATAAAGATCCTTTGTAGTTATGAATGCTTGTAATTGTATGCAGCAAGTAGATTCTTCTTTTCTTACACTTTATCACCTTTTACTCTGATCATCTTTGTATTTCTCACTTAATCTTTTTTTAAATCCAGTCTGTGAACATTTATTGGCAAATTTTATAAACCTAAAAAATAATAAAGTTATGTTACTGGTAGATTTAGTAAGATTTTAAAAAAAGTATTCTTCACACAAAGAAAGGATCGCAAATAATTTAGTAACAGTGGAATAATATTCTAATTCAATTGCTACATTTAATTCCAAGAAAAGCATCGGTTTGCATTCATTAATCAACCAAATTCAATGTTCCACACGACCTAGCCTGCTAGTTCAAGGTCATTGGCCTAGATGTCAAGGTTCCCTGTGTACTGAATACTTTCATTAGCCATCTCACTATCTAGTTGAAGAAAAAAACTCATTTCTTCTTTCTTTATCTGTATCATCTATAAAAATTATGGTCATTCGTTGAAAATTTCTGCTCGATGCACTTTGTACAACTTATTAGCGACGAAATGCATATCTCACAAGATATAGAGATATATATCTGTATATTATGATTAAAATAATCAGCTTCGACATTAATAAATTTCCAAATTCTGTTAAACATTTCCACTAGATTCCAGCGAAGGAATTTTAGAGGAATTTAAATTGTTAATACAAGCAAAATATTGAGATGGACATTCCGAATTATGATGCATTTCCAAACGAATCTCGTGCAAATTATAGATCCACTATCGACATATTCGAAATTTGTCAGACGATAGAATATTCTTGCCTCGTATTTTCAGAATGTATCCACTTGTGTCTCTTCAAATCCCATTACCAAATCATCGAAATTTATCACCATCGTGATAATCCTATTGAAAATAAAAATTTGAAATATAGAAAATATTGAAAAATCCTATTGGTTGGTTCTCGAGAGCTTGTTCATGTTTTGGTCTCGTTCGGTGTAGAGATAATACATCATCCGGTCGCATGGCAAGTTCAAGGAGACTGGTAACGGGTTCGTCTAGCTCAACAGAGAGAGAGAGAGAGAGAAACAAAGAGGAAGGGAATATAAGAAAAAACGAAACAGAAGAAAGAAAAAAAAATATCAAAATGATTGGATTTCTAAGGGAAAAGAGAGAGTCTCGCGTGAGCTCGATATACCGCGACCGCAGAACAGTCTGGCGCATATCTTTCGCGGACGATCTCATTGTTTCATGAGGTAAGGACACGGAAGCACGCGATCTCGGCTAATAATACTCACCGTCGGCCTAAACTCGGCTAAAGGGTGTCAGACTCGAGGCGACCAGGCAGTCGGCCAGCCCCAGCCCTCTCTCTATTTTCTTCTCCCTCTCATTACTCTTCCTAGCCTGGTCTCTTCTAGCCTGGTACATTATCATCCTCCTGTTGTTTCGTTCTGACTAGTTTCTTAAGAATTTTCACTGGCACGATAAAAACACGAAGTTTTTATTGGAAGAACGGCAGAACATCTTTTTTTTCTCAATTGTCTTGATAAATTGAAGTGGAAGAAGACCAGGATGCCAAAAATCTGATATAGCATTCATCTCCTATTTCCTCGGTTTTTTTTTTTAATATCTCAACTTATTAGATTGTAACTAGTTGTTTAAACAAATGGAAGGTATAGAGCAGTATTCGTTACTATGCTTCCCTTATTTTCCATTCGCTGAGTCATACAGAATTAATAATGTCTTCATTTCTGGTTCATGCTCGCCCAGTATATGATGCTCCGTGTAGAACCATTTCATTTTCTTATGCGTTCTTATTCTCTAACCCTTACCTAACAAAGTGGGATTAAGAAAAAACTTTTTAAAGAATCGTATGGTTTTGAAAGATGTAAATACTCGTAGATATGTTATATAGGATAGCGTACTAAGAATAATTACTTACAGAATTCTTCTTATAAATAAATCCTTGCATAAAACGTTCAGTAGTTTTGTAATTCACATTCGACTTTATTACAAGTAAAGCTATCGTGGTAATACAACGACACTATTCGATATGAAACCATAGAATCGCGATCATGCTGCCTGCTACTCAAATAGCTGAGGTTATTATGCGTCTCACGTCCACTCTACGTGTCGTACGTGTGCTAGACAAAGAGAGAGAGAGAGAAGGCTCGCAAAATGTCTCCTCTTTGGTGCGTGCACCTGCGAGATCGGTCAACGGATCGGCTANGAGCCATAGATGTATGTACTGTGAAAAAGCGACGCGAGAATCGTTCTTCCTTTTGGAGCCTCGACGACCGAGTTGGCCAGATAGAATCATCGATCGGTTTTTTCTTCTTGCAGAAAGATAGGTTTCCGCGGGTCTGGCTAGGTTTAATTTCGTCGATGAGGATCTCTTGTTTCAGATGGTTTTTTTGAGTGGTCGAGCGAGAAGGGGAGGGTATACGATTGGTCTTCTGCCGGTAAAACTTCATCGGTGATCATGGATCAATATATTTCCCTTGGTTGTGTAAGCTGAAACTTTTGAAGAAATTGAATTTCTTATCTGTGCTACTTTTACACGCAATTGTACGTATCAATATGGATCCGTAACTAACGTACTTATTTGCTCAAGATTAATATCTGGAATATTCCGGGTCGGTTTCCTTTAAGTAACTTCTTTCTTTAGATTCAGCAACGTACAATTTTTCTAAGATTTTGACTTTTCGTACGATGATTCGTTGTTATTCACACGCATCCTGGATCAATTTTTTTCATATATTTATTCCAGTATTTATCGTTAAACTTGACTCCGTTTTAAATTATTGTTAGGTACAAGAATAGAGTATACTTGACGCGTGTAAGTGCAAAAGGTCATCGATTGCTCGTACTTGAAGGGAAAACGTGGAAATTGACGATCGATGAATGTCAAAGAGATTTCGCAACGAAAGGTGAATCCCAAAGCGAGAAATTCCCTAGCTTTAAGCAAATAACGATGGTTGCATGTCTGAGGCGTAATTCGCTGGTCGAACGCAAGGAGAGATCCATGTCCTGGTGGTGCGTATGTAGGTCAGCCTGACGATATTGATGACGAGCCATTAAGTGACCATCTGCTTCGGAAGATGTTGAATAAAACCGGATTTTGTCGTGGTTTCTATGCCAATAAATTTGCAGTTTCCCAGTGATCTATCTGTTCTTGAAAACAAAGAAATTCATCGTTAGTCTTTCACGAGATCAATTCTTATTCGAATCTTATAATAATCGGTGAATGTAATGATTTTGTGAAATGAAAAATTCAGAGATTTTCAATATACACTGATATATCCTGCGTTACAAATTATCTTCCAAATAAATCAGATCACAAAATCAGGAAACGAAAGTATCCATCAATCAGTGTACATATTTTACCTCTTACATATTTCATACTTCTGTATCATTATATTTTATTATTACATATATCATTGTGCTATCACCAAGTTGTCTGCTGCATTACGGAAATTATTAGTTCCCATTTCTCTTGCTAGACGAAGGGAACTGTCGGCAAAGCAAATTTTTTCCCCGACAGCAGAAAAGTATTTAATCATACAGGGCCACTTGAACGCGAGCTCAACTTGTACCCTGTAACAAAAAGAGAGAATAATACAGTGATTTAAGAATTCTTTAGTTCTTACTATTCAACAGGATACATTATTACATCGTTTTCGCGTATTTCGCGTGATACTTTATTAACTATAAATTTCGCGAATGCGAAACGAACTTTTCGAAACGCAAAGCAATGAGAAGAATTATATACAATTAACGACACGCGCGAGGGCGATCTATGAAAAGAAAATCCGTTGAAGACGCGTTAACGACACAACATAATACTTTCTGCTTAATCGTCGGCGTGCGTGTGCATAACGCGCGCGCAGCGTGTGTTACGTATTTGTGGTATGCGAGCAATCATTCTATTCCGACCGGACCGAGTTCTGCGTCGGGTCTTGAATTATTACGTTAACGCGAGTGTAGTTGGATCCTAAATGTCGGTAATAACTGGTGACACGTGCATGAATCGGAACATTTCTGAGTTGAAATTCCTGCTTCGTTGTAATTAGATCTTCGGATAATAGAGAGCTCTGGACCACGGTCGATAAATTTGAAAAGCGCTCTGTTAGGATCGAATCTAGATAGAACGGGATATATGATACAGTGTAAACGTACTGTTGATACGGATGAAAAGAGATTAGATTATTTTAAGGAGAAAAGAAAGACGAAACATTATGGTAACTGTTTTCTTACGCAAAGATTTGTTTTTCGATAAATCCCAGTTGAATATTTTCTCGTGGAGCGCTTTTTGTTTATTTTCCTCGTACCTGTTTTTGATGCATTTCTTATGCATTTTTTTTTTTTTTTTCAACTGCTATTTATTCTCCGAGTCACCCTAGTAGGTATTGGATCTTTCTTTTCGTTTTTCTTTTTCCTTTTTTTCGTTTCTTTTTGCAATTAATTCCAAGCACTGAAAAATAATCGCAGCGAGGTACTTCGTAAAGTATTACCAAAAGCAATTAAAACCTTTATAAATCCCTGTTGATACGTTACTAGCACTTAACACCATGTTCGATTTAAAATGCTATTAACTTAATTACTGTACGATCGTCAATATTAATGTCGCATTTATGAGTCGTACGCTTGACTGCAATTTAGATAGGCATAATTAAAATCAACTGTTATATTCGTTTGAGGTAATTGCGGAATCGTTTACTCGAATAACTGTACTCGGCATACCGTGAAACTTCTAATATTCTGTGTGAAGGCTGCTTCGATTGTTGTTTATTCATCGTTGCTTAAAAAAAAAATTTGAACGTTGAGTCACATAGCTTCATCATCGGGTAAATTATTCTGCAATGCAGTAACTGAATTATGAATGATTCATTTTTACAAATTAAAAGTAAAGCGTTTTAAATAAAAGAAATTGCTTATGAAATACTTTACCGGCATATCCGGACGTTTCTTTAAGACATTCACGTGAATCATATAGCGTATGAGAATTTATAGGATATAATATTTCTCTGCGAATTTCTTCTTGATACATCCTAAAATCCCTGTAAACAGCCAGGGAAAATGTTACGTGCGAGCAGTTTCTGCCAAGGCAATAAAACCGGAATACTGAATTTCTGAAATTCAAACTATCTAACTCGGTGAAAACAGTAAAATTTATGTAACCGATACTTCTCCTTATCGTTGTCGTTAGTTTCGATCGCGCGAAATCCGCATTTGTTTCCAACGCGAGCCTGTTATTTTTATGATCGAAGTTAACGAGCAATAAATAAACTCGTTGCGCTTCCGTCGCGAACAAGAGTTAGTTTTAACGCAAGAACAAGCTACGTCGCAGTCGAATTTCGTGCCACGAAACCTGTTGATCTGGGAATCCATCCAAAATGTCGAAGGACATGAGACGATGGCACGCATTTATCGTTTTCTTTTTTATTCCTTGGTCCACGATTTGCGAAGAACCAACGGAGATTTTCTGCTATATTCTCTTTATATTATGATTAATTTCGCGTAGCAACAATCGTCATTGAAACTGTGAATACATATCTGTTCGTCAAATGAAAAATAATGTTCGATGCTGTTGTTTGAAAACACGGCTTATAACTAAGAACAATCTTTTGTGTGTAAAATTTCTTAAAGATACGCACACCGTTACTCTCCTTTTAAACTTGTACTCGCATACGTTTGTGTAAGACGATGTACTCAAGGAATTAATGTCGTACTCGTAACTCGGTTCACTCGTAAACATAGCAATAAATTCACGCGAGTTTTTCCGTCAACAATAACGATATACGATCGGCAGCCTTAGAAACGAACGGTAATTAACGATTTCCACGATTTGCTGGTTCTACCCCGGTAAATTTCGCATAGTTTCCATGTAGTCGGAGCGCCATTAAGGCGTCTGGAAGGAAACGTTAGCGGTCGAGTAATTAATTTCGTATTAGTCATCGGAGTCAGTGAACTTGGTATCTCGCCGGCCGACAACGACTGCTTTTTCATTTCGAACAAACGGCTGCCTCTGCTCTCAGCATTTTCTTCCGCGTCTCCTAACAAATTGCCAATCGAAGAACTACTTCCACTATCCGATTTCCTCTTGAATAAAGTTTTCCTTGATGGATCCTAAAAAAAAAAAGAAATTTCAGTAAAACCTTACAGTTTGAAACTTAGCAACGCGAAGTTTTTAAAGTCTATTATGCTTATTCGAAATCAAACTTTTTTTAGCATATGCTGCTTTTATTGCGAATAGAGAAACATATCTATTCAAATGGTTTGGAATGAAATCAACTAGAGTTACTACAGTAAATATTTGTTATATTTAAGATGCAAGAAGATAATTCTTATGAATTATTATCATTAATTTAGTAATCTTTTTTTAATATTATAATTATAGTAAGCATAAAGTACGTATTTAGATATCTATGTTAACTGAGATAAAGATAATGGAGATGTAACTATTACTCGTACAATAAGTTAAAAAACGCGCTGCTCTTTGTAACTACAGTTTTAGTATAAGGCAATCCTCAGTAGGTGTTTCATTTTAGAATCCTCTGATGGTTGACTAATTTTTTTTCTTCAATCTGAAACCATCGTTAGTTTTAATTCTCATACACTTCTTTCTATTGTTTTATTTCTATGTCATATTACTTACTGATAACGATTTGCGTAATGAGCGGTATTAATTCCTTTTTCTAAGACGTATACGCAACATCAACCTTATTTTTTTGTATCAAATGGATGCACAGCGTAGGTTGCGCTTGGTATGTCATCAGATACAAATGGATCAAAAGATGCGCTGAAGTATTAAGAATACCATCCAATTTGAACACAAGCCTGTAAGAAAGACCAGTAATAATTCTTGCACTAGATATGCAATTGAATGTTTCTCATCGATATTTAATATGTTAATAGAAAATTCTAATATGGAGAAATATTCCTTTTATATACGTTCTTCTATACCACTGTGGCAATTCCTTTGAAAAATGAAAGTCAATTTACATAAAGCTGAATCCGCCAGTGGAATTCGATTAGCCAAGAATTCTCTCTCCTTTTTTAACTTTTTAATTAAAACCGATAAAAATCAATCAACGTGAACACGCATCGTGCGTGAATGATTTCTTCGTAGACAAAGAAAGAACCAATGGACGGGAGGCCACGATCGGTGTTCACCAGCTTTTGCCGTTTGCCGACTGTGTAATTTCAAATAAACCACCACGTCTTTTGTAACTTTCACTACGTACGCCCATGGCTCAGAACGTTCTTATCAGATTGACTTTCCGTTCCACGGATCGATAAGAAAAATACGGACGAAAATAGTCGTAAACAACCAATCATTAGTTAGGTATTTTATTTCTGAGCTTTTTTTCTACTGGTATCTTGATATATTATCATTTTTCATATCAAAAATTATTTCTAACAAGATGTTAAGAGTATGAGAAATATATGTAATAGTGCATTTAACATATTAATATTTTTTTAAATATCGTATTCCTGTATAGTATTTTAGAGCTTTTTTCTCATTTTTTAATATCTCACTGGGTGATTCCTTTCTATTCAGCAATATAAATAACTCTTAGTTAATATTTTCATGTAATATAGTTTACATTTTATTAATCCGTCTCTCTTCTTTTTGTTTCAGGTAAGTTTTTGACCATTCAATTGAAGACAGCAAGTATTTAATTATTCAACCGATTGCATTAGGTACGCTTGTATCTTTACTTAAATCTTCCGCCATGTTTAGGTTTCAAAGCTATTAAACGTTCATCATATTAACGTCGTCGATGTAATTTTTCAATTTTAAAAGCATTACTTGGAAGTTAAAGTTTTCAAGTCGTTTATGCAGAAATTTCTTAGCGATAACGTTGTTCTTGTGTAATAAAATATTCAAATAACGCCGGCCAATCGGTCACGATACGTGACTTCATTAGTGAATGTTGAAGAGAAAATATTTTCAACGAAGACTCTTATTAAAAGTACGTTTTCTCTGTGCAGGCGAACTGCTACATAGCAAGCATACTTTTCCCTTGATGCGCAAAACGTGAACGTAAATCTCTCGGTGTTGAATCTGCCATCAGAGTATTGTTTACTTGCGTGCTTTTATCGTGACAAAAGTTTTCAATTTCTGAAATCAGTAAAACAGTTCCATCGAATTTTAATCGAGTTTTCGGTACACGTTAGATCTTTACGACCTTCTTATATATTATCCTCATGCATTTTGTACTTGAAACACGGACAGGGAGAGAGTACGGTCAATCGGAAGGTAAACGTGTTGGTATTGTGCACTCGCTTGCCTCGAGTTCGACCTTGCTGGTACAACGATCTGAAAGTAATTAATTGTGTTTTTCGGCGTGAAATCCTACTTTGTATTCAACGGCTTACTCGGTATAGTTGAAATTGTCCTCGATTAGCGAGCCTACGAGCGTTTCCAAAAACATATGGCCGCCAGGATATGCACGTTTCCACCATCTATTCTTGGTTTCTGCCTTAAATTTAATATCGATTAGAATTTCGATATTTTGATATTTACAACTACAACGCAATAATCGATAATCGATTGATACGAGACGCTACTGGAATGCGAAATAATATAAAATATGAAATCGTATGTGTGCGAGTGACGGTTATGTCTCTCTGTGAAATACGAAAGGAACAGCAGAGCGTGTCATAGCGTGTTGCGTGAGTGCGTAGTGTACGTATCTTCTCAAGGTGAAGAAACGGAATGTCCGGTATGCGCCGGCAAAGAGGAACTCTTTCGTAGAGGGATGAGCAAGCCTGACGACTGGTTCTCTCTTACCTGCTCCCCTCTGCCACTTTTCTTTCCCCGTCCTCTCTCGGCCATTAAGGCCGTATGCGCATGCGCATGCGCATCCACGCGCATCCATCGATGCCTAGTGATGGGACCGATTTCATTCGTTCTTCCTCAGAATAACGACTAATGAAAGTTTGCTGAATTATTCTTTTGCTATATACTGCTTCTGATCTTTTTAGATCATGTTTATCTTAATAACTGGTTCTCCAAGTACAAGTAAGTAGATCTATCATTAATAATTCTTGTCTTTTATTGATAAATTTTCATATCAGAAATTTTGCATATGTGAAATTTAAATATTATCATTCTCGATATAATAACAAACCTATATTCTAACTAAATATATAATATGTTAGATTCACACGAACAATTGGAACTCTCATCACACTGTTGGCAATGTCCACGAGGACATTGGTCCCATCGCTAGGTACATGCACGCCAGCGCCGCGTGAAACAGCCAGTGGCGTATCGAGCGAAATAAAACTGGTAGATATCGAGTAGTTTGCAAAGTTTCGTTTCTTCCTATTTTAGATGAAAAGGTATGCTTAATGTTTCTAACATGTCATGCATAATAATGTCTTCTATACGAGATTCATAAGATACATATTACCATTTCAGTGTAGAGTATTCTCTAAACATCATATAATGATATAAATTTTGGAATTTACTTCTTTAAATATGAAGTACTGGTTTGAAACTGTAATTTATGAAGTTAACGGTTCAACGCTGTTACAACTGCATTGGACAACTAGTTAAGCGTATCACGAATTGCAAAGTTGATAAAGGAAAAATGAATTTCTAGATGGAATTAACGGCATGTCTGAAACCGAGAAGCGGATACTGCGCCACTGCGTGAGAGTAGTTCGAGTACCTGTACGGTCTATATCTGTTACCATGTTCACTGACTGCATGTATCTTGGCCGTGAAGCAGTAAACGGGATTAAAGCGAGTTGCAGTCCTAACGCACGGTAAACTTTATCGGCTCGCTTCATCTACTCGCTACTATGACTCTCTTTTATGACAAATTTGTTGCTTCACGTTGGTTACCGGATCCAATTAAAGTCGCGCATATCTTATGTTTTGCGTTAAATCAATCCTCAATATGTTTCATGAAAATATACAAAAAAAATTCGATAATTTTGCAATTATTTTTAGTTGGTTATTTTAAACTTGCCGCGCTACAATTTCATTAAGATGTCAGTGATGTAGCTTCATTGAAACATAATAATAGTAATAATAGTAAGACAAAATTATAGGAATTAGGATTTTTATTCGAGATAACAAAGGTATTAATTGCTTTTTGCGAGTAATGACTATGGAAAAAGTAAAACGTTGGCGATTAGGTGGTTATTTTTATTGTACATGGATACTTCCGAGAGAAAATATCTTCTCAGTATACCGTTTACAATCTACGGCAATGAATCTTCGATAGACCCCCTCTGGTCTCAACAAAAAGAAGAAACTTTATCGTATTTGTAACGCGAGTTCGTTTACTAATAGAGCGTAACATTCATGCGAGATCGTACAACTGACGCTGTTTGCCCTGGCATGGTATGTGGGACATCCTGATTCCTCTCAGGACCTGCTTTGGGATGTATTAACATAAAAGAAAGTTCGGTCCAAGCCATATCCTGTGAGGCCGTTTGGCCTTTAATTTATCTTGCACCGTAATTTCTTAGCGAAAGTACGTCCTGTTCAATACATTTTGAAAATTTGAAATGAGAACTATGAAGCAAACGGCATTCGAAAAGAAATCAAAGAAATTTATATTCCAAATGTAAAAAGTTAAAAATTTGAAAACTTATTAGAAATTTTGTCCATACTATTAGGATTAGTAATATTTCAATTATGTTAAATAATATATGAATACAATTAAGAAACAAATTTCGAACGATAGAAATATACGTATCGGAGAAAAAAGGCTATTGCTAGAAACAAATTACTAGTTAGAAAATTAACTAGGCTAGATATTTGAAATGACAAAACGTTATTGGACATTATCAATATATTGCTAATGAGTAAGACACATTGATATCTCCTCAGCAGTCAGAATTATCTCGGAATGTATCTCACGTTACTATCACTCTTCTGTAAAATAATCAACTTTTAAAAAATTAACTTATTGGATTGAAAGTAAACAAGAATAAATTACGAATGTAAGAGAAATCAAAATAATTTACTAGAAGTTAAGAATAGTGAAATTTTATACAATAAATTAAAAAGTAGTAAATTTAAAATATAAAAAATCTTACATCAAGATTTCAATGCTCCAGTAATGTATAATACATTTACCAAAATGTTGATTTTTTTCAGGATCTGAGACCTGCTGAAAAAAAAAATTTTTTTTAATCATAAAGAGAAATTTCGAATAAGTAGCATTGTAATTTCTTAAAGAAAAGTTATACTTTTATCAACATCATCCGGTAAAACGTATTTTATGAGAAATTAATGTAGATATTTCTGTCACGGTGAATATGATTTAAGTTGATTTATCATCGCTGGAAAGTCTAATTAGTTATCAGTTCATTGGCTTCAAAGTTAGTTCATAAATCTTTGGATGTTAATTACCTCAAACAGTTCCAATAGGAAGTAGATCCTTGAATTTTTCAAGAGCCAGCTACCGGTACACGGTTTTATACCCTCGTGGGCTTTCAAACGTGATGAATACATGTAACTGTTCATTGTAACGCGAAATCTTGTGTTCTTCCATAAATCTGTCACTTGATTACGTCAATTTATATATTACTGTTGACCCTTTAACAAAAAGAGGAAAAACATATCATGTGAATGTTAAAGTTTCCAAAAATATCAAACTGAAAGAGAAATTAGAAGGTAGAATTATCTAGACAAAGATAATAAGATTACAGCAAAAGAAAATATCTATAAATTAATACTAAAATAAGTAATAAGTTAATTTTTTTTAAGAAGAGTAATTTAAAAAAGAAATCTATATTCTCACTATTTTATACATACTAATTTTTTTGGTATAATACATCAATCTTTAAACACATTTATGATTTAATTAGGTGTAAGATTGAAGAAGTCGATGATTTGACAAAAGGAATTAATACAAAAAAAAAATAAGATAAAAGACTTTTAGAAAATGATTACGAGAATGTAGCTTCACGTATTGTGGACAAGTCGATAGGAAATCCCCACCATTATTATTTATCAGTGACCTCGTACAGTCACGCCTCTTTGATAAGAAGAAAGAATTGCCAATCTGTGTATTCCTTCTCCCTTTATTTCTATTCTATGCACTAACAGTCTCGTACGTTTTCATTGACTTTAAGAAAACTTCTCCTTTCTTACTAAAGAATTTTTTACTTCTGAATATCTGGACTCATGAATGAAAATCTTAAACTCCGGTTACATTATAATACTTTCAATATTTTTATGATGTTTTTGTAAATATAGTTTTTAAATATTTAAAAGTCATAAATTATTAATTTAACGAGTTAAGAAGAAATACAAATGTCAAACCGATAATTCTAATTTATGCAAGAATTCAAATTTCATATTCAATATTCCATATTTAATTTTCTATACAATTTCTAAGCTGTTCTAGTTCCTCCTTCTTCCCTATTTTGAAAGTAAAATTAATGCAAGGTAAAGAAAGCTTTACTCGAACGTTTCCAAGTGTTGGTGTGTAGAGTGGATGATAATCAAAAATGTGTCATTGGAAAACGATTAATTTTATGAAGTTAAAGAAAGTACAGATGACCGAAGCATTGTCGAAGTGCTAGAAATTTATAATAATATTCTAAAAGTTTATGAAATTATGCCAATAATAATACTATTGAGATTCGTCGAGGAAGAAAATGTAGTCACCTCATAACGCGTTGAACCTTTACTTCATTTCTTGTTAACTAGGTAGAATACTTAACGGGTTTTCATAACTATTTATAAAAGAGAAAATGTAATTTGGAAATCAAAACAATACCAACGCAGAGCTTGAATTTTAATATTTCTGTTATTTTCTCCACTTTAACATTTTTTTAGAATCTTTAACAATAAAAATGACAATAAATAGCAAATACTTATTACCATGACCTGTTAGCATTAGAAATAAAATTGCTGTTGATACGCTTTACTCGATATCCTAAAATGAAAATAGAATTATATACTATATGATGTATTAAATACAAAATTGTATCTCACAAACAACTAATAGCACTATTGATATCACATCAATTTTAAAACAAAGTTGTATACATACTTCTCTTAACTATTCGTATTAGCAATTAACGTCAATGGAGATCCGTAACGATGAATGGAAAACACATGGTCAAAGGCACACAAGACTCCAAAGATGGGGGAGGCGTCGTAGTCGTGACAATGGAGGACCGGTGTCGTGGTGCTTTAACGGAACGATAACGAGACGGACGATTTACCCGTAGATGCCGCCGGTTCAATTGAACGGCATGCAGACAACGTGGTCGTTGGTCACTGCGAAATAGAGAACGACGTGTGAAATGGGTATCGTGATGTACTGACCGGATGCCACTTCCTGCTTACCACGTCTGCGCATCATTGTAACATGCATCGTACCTAGCGATGGGAATAAGACGATTCGAAGTCTCTCGAGATTCGCTCTCACTTATTTCCATCTATATCTACGGTGAGACTTTGTAATTTTCTTACTACTGGCAGGTCCTGTAGTGATCTTGAATCTGATGATTTCATAAGAAAAGGAGTATTTAGTGGATGATAAAGATTTAAAAGTAAAATTGAGAAGATAAAAAAAGATTCGACATAACCTAATTGCTGGATTTTGTGAAAAATAGTTACCTGGTTTTAGAGTTCATATGGTAATTTTTATATCTATAAGTGTTCAAGGAATGTGGTAAAATTAACTAGATGGAAACGATTTATTTCAATATATACCTATCATAATGACTATTATTTCCCATTTTATCCAGCCTTCGTTTTCACTCGATATCCCATGGAAAAGAAAGAACATGGAAAACGGTAGGTAAGGCAGGAAGTAACATAATCGATGCGCGAGCGTATCGATAAGCGGTTTCCGATAGATTTGATCCATTAATGCTTCCTTCTTCTTACTAGATAGCGTTTCATGTATCTAAAAAATATGTAAATTAACTAAGCTTTAAGAACAAAATGGCTGCACAGAAGTATAAAACAAGGTTTCCCTGTATTTTTTTAACAAGGAAGAAAGAGATCGGTAAGTAGTATAAGAATCAGCAAAGTTTGAATTTGTTGATAAATGATTTACGGTCGTAATTTTCAGCTCTAGTGTCAATTGCTGACCGTGTGCTACCCTCTTTCTCTCTTACTCCCCTAGTTGGTTGACTTTCGTCTCGTTCTCCAACAAACGGTAAACCGTGTTATCACAACTATGCCAAAAATGCAAATCGACGAGTGAGGCCTTTCTAAAGAGGTTGGAATGCAACGCGCTCGAAAGTCCTGGAAAGGCCTGTCCTGTGATTGCGACAGATGCAATGGCGGCCGCTCTACTATAAGGAAAGTCCTTCGTGATCTCGATGGTGGTTGATTTTTTATGTTGCATGGCAATACGTCCATAGAAAATATTCCCACCGTAAGGAAGCTTTGATTATTTTTATGAGAAAATAATCTACTACAACTAGATGATACCACATGTAGTATCTGGCATTACTAAAATAAGTATTTAATATAATTATATTTCTTGATTAATATAATAACTATACTTAAATAAAATATGTATAGAAAAGTAGTTAATTGACTTGAAAAGTAAATTTGCAATGTTTTGTAACAGTGAGATACAGTACATTCATAGGAAGTAAAGTTTTGCATATTCATAAAATTATTGTTATACTAAAATATAATGAGAAATAAATGAATTTCATAGCTGTTTGATACTTTATTTACTTGTTCTTAGTTATGATGCTACAAACTAATAATTTGTTGAAGGATTTTTATGTGGTTTTTGTTGACTGTGGTTGAATCTTTATTACAAGTAAAGTGTTATTATCTTATCATTACATAAGTTCTGTTTTGAATTTACGTCAATAAGAGATGAACTAGTGTCGAATGTGAGAAACGTGTTTACGATTGTTTGTAATGAAGCTTCTATACTATTAATATTTGACAGTACCACTACCCAGAGGTCAAGCATGGTAGATAAAAACTACACTTCCAATCATATTCGCATGTATGTATAATCATCTTATATTTCGCTTCTACATGAATATACATATCTTGAAAGATAAGTTGACAAAAAGAAAAAAAGAAAAATTGATTCGATAAACGTCAAACCAATCAACCGATGTTATTTGAAGTATTTAACAAAATTACGATTATAGACTGACATCATTTTAACAATCAGTTCATCATTTAACAAATCAACAAAATTTTTCCCTTATTTGAATTTCTTTTAAATTTTAAATATTTCAGGAAATATTCTTCAAAAATCTAGATATTTTATACATCATATTTTACATGATAATACTCGTAAAATTGTAAAAGGTAGTAATATTTATTCTCATAAAAATGTCAAAATTTCAGACGTTTAAAAAATGTCGAATATATAAGCGTAGAATATTCGTCATTAAAATAATGACGTAGTAATACAAATTTTCCACGGTATTTCGATGGAAAAATAGTAATAGTAATAGATGGAAAAATAATTTGATATGTGTTAGACCAGTAATGGGGGACCTTCAGATTCACTGATTTTAACTGGACATCTTGAGGTCAACCTTCGAATCTCTCTCTACCTTGCTTTATGTATAATATGTTCCGAACCCGTACGTTGCAATTAAGGCCTATTTGTGAACAAATTTATCTGGCAACAGACCAACCGATTGTGCTTACTAGTGGTACGCAGACTTACAAGAGTCGTTGTAATGTGTTTACTAAAGACATTAACTGACACGAATTTGCTGTGCAAATGACTCTAATTAGGATGGCGTAGCATAGCGACCGAGTGTTACCCGTTTGGATGCGCGCGCACGTGTGTGTATGTATATATGCCCATGCGCACGTGCGTAGATATGTACCACGCAGAATCATTTGCGAGCGTAATACAATGATCTTTACTCTGAAATAGACGAAGGAAATTAACATAGATGTGATTATGATGAAAAAAGTTACGACTTTCTCCTTTTAATGGCAAATATTAATTCTTATCGTTACCATAGAAAATTCCAAGTGAGATGCATAAGCCTCACGTTTTCTTCTTTTCTTTCTATAACGAACAGCTGCCTATTCTCATTCTACTGCCTAGCAGAGGTACTCAAGGCGATATTAATCATACTGAACAGTTTATCTCTTGGGTGACTCGCGTAGTTCTACTGCTGATGATCACGATCTTGCTGCGTTTTGTCACGTTGGGAAATGTGACACTTCGCGTGACTGTACCTTCAATTACGATTGTACGTTCTGTATTCCCGTGTCGTGGGGCTAAATTTAGAGACCAACTGTGCCTAAAAAGATTCGTGTGCGGTATCGTGACTGTGATTGAATTCGATGTAACCAGATACATTTTCGTTTCGTAAGTAATAAAAAGAAAATATGATTGTTAATACCTGGAGAGAAAATACCGGTGTCTAGAATCGTTCAGATAGACATTGCAACGATAAGGCGAGATTAAAATTAAAATGAGGCTCTATATTACTGCCTTCTTTTTAAACCTGCGAAATATATTATTTCGATAAATGCAATGTACATAAGTATCTTCTCAATTTTCATGAATTTATAATCAGATTATATTCTTTTTAGCAACTGTACTTGCCGAAATATAATTTATGTCACAATAATCACGATTGTTAAAAAAAAAAAAAACCTCGATAGCCTGTGATGTCAAGTCATTTTTCATTAATTATGAGTGCTTAGTAGGGAGAATGATGAAATATTCTATAAATGAAACAAGTTAGTCTCACTCTTTATACTTTGCGGAATATTGATAAATCAATAAACAGAATTCTCCAGTGAAGACGATCAAATCAACCTGTTTGTTACGTTTCAGGGTACGAATGGTCCGAGACCGGCGTACGTGGGTGCTAACAATGGTAACGCCGGTGGCGCCGGGGGCGGCGGCGGTGGTGGCGGTGGAGGCGGTGGCGGCGGCGCTACAGGCGGTGGCGTCGGTGTGGGTCCAGCGAGCGGCGG
>NIJG01000161.1:6809410-6820291 GCA_002201625.1 Euglossa dilemma
GGCTGCAGCTGCGGCCGGCCAGATGCCCGTCGGAGCACAGCAACTACCGCCTACGAATCCTTACGCCACCGCCACCTACACACCGCACGCGTCGGTAAGTCCTCCTCTCCTTTCGTTCCTGATCAACTTGTGCTTTATACGATTGAAAACTTATGCCATTTTCCTACGACAGTCGTTTTCGTTTTCAACATGCAACGATATTTGCACCGACTGGTTTATAGTCACGCGAACAAATAAATTCTAATTTATCGTACGTTAAATTGATTATTGTTTATTCGAGTGCAGATGTTATTGAAGCAATTACAATAAGTTTAGTATTTTGTGAAAAATATGCGAAAATATTTTTTATAATGTAATAGGAAATTTTAATCGTAAATAATAGACGAGTTTTTGAATCGGTTCGTTGGTAAATTCGATTATTTTATGAAGAAACAGAAGGGGTGGCACATTTTGTCGGCTTACGTGCGACATGGTGGTTAGAGAATGGTTGGGTAGCGCAAATGTCTTACACGTTTCGTGTGGTCAACAAGGTAACCTATAAAGTGAACTGGGAACGTAACAGTGTTTCATTCTATGTTATAATTTTTATCTTCTTTCTTTTTTTGGTATATAAAAGATTCAGTTTAGATATATATAATTCTGTTAGAAAAATATGTACGCAGACAAGATCAAAGTTAGAATTTGTACAGTGAGAGGGTTAACCCTTTCTTAAACCGGGTGGGGCCATGACAACGCAGCAGACACTTCGTGTAGAAACGATGTGCGAATTTTTCTGTCGTTCGTTCTCTTGATCTTTCATTAAAGGTATTTTTCTTGTCTGCCTCGTAGTGTTTCCTTTTAATTGATTTTTCAAAATACATATACATTTATATACCATAACGTATAAATAATTCTTTTTTTTATCGTTTACCGTACTATTGGTGTTATATTTTACCGGCATAATTATAAAGTACAAGTTCAAAGTATAAAAAAAGATTTTATTTTGGCAATACATACGTAGATAGATGGCATGATAAAATTAAAAAATTATCACATGTATTACGATAGTCTTATATATCTTCTCATGCCGGGTGGGGCTAGAATACTTAAATTTTTTTTATTATCACGTTCAGTACGCCTTTTTTCCAAATGTTACGTTCTATTTTATTCTAAAAGAATTGTATTGTTTTATATTAAAATTTCTTTGAATTATTTGTTTTATATATATACTTTTATTTTGTCTTATATTACGATTTATTGCTTATTTTTTTAAATCAGTATGAAGCACTGCGTTTTGCTGGTCGAAATGTCGTTTTCGTTGATCGTTAATTATTAATATAATTAAAAATTTATAATATGTCTAATCATTTAAAATATATTATAAGATCTTTCATAAGATAGTAAAAAGTATAATTTACTCTTTTGTTTATATATTTATTAATAAATATCTTTAAACATATTACAGTATGGTGGACAACGGGTGCCTACAGCCTCATCTCCAGCTAACACTAATAGTAGTTCTAGCAGTGCTACCGGCAGTCGAAGCGGGACAATGAGCACAAGTCTTAGCAATAATGCTATACAAGGACAACAAGCAGAACAACTATCAAAAACAAATTTATATATTCGTGGCCTCAACCAAAATACAACTGACAAGGACCTCGTTAACATGTGTTCTCAGTAAGTCACTCGTATAATTACAAATATTTGAATCATTTGTGATTGTAACTTCAATTTTTAATAAAATTCGATATGCATTGAAATTTTGTTCATAGTGGGAGAGTGTATTGTTCCTAATACATTGTGTTTTTGCAGATATGGAACTATTACTTCTACGAAGGCAATTTTGGATAAAAATACAAATAAATGTAAAGGTAATTAAATTTTTTGCTGTATCTTTATTTTTGTCATGTGTTATTCATTAGCTATGACAAAATTTAATGACATTACTAATTATTTTTATTAATTGATATTGTAATTGTTGTGTTATAGGTTATGGATTTGTAGACTTTGAGTCACCAGTGGCGGCAGAGGGTGCTGTGAAAGCACTGGTCGCCAAGGGCATCCAAGCGCAGATGGCGAAAGTGGGTATCTGGTTGCTCCCTAGACTGCCCAGTGTACGTTGGTTGTGCATGCAAGTACAGTAATACCAGAGTAACAGTAAACCCCTCTTCTCTCTTTCTTTTCTTTCTTTCTTTGTCTTTTTCCCTCTATTCCTACTTTTCTGTTCTTTTTTTTCTTCTTTCTTTTTTTATTTTCTATTTCTGCCCTTCTTCTTTCAATCTGTCATCCTATATTGAATCCATCTATGATCCTCTTATGTTTGGTCATTATTACAACCCATTTACCTTCTCGTTGATATATAACTATTAAATGCCATTAATTTGAAAAAAATTCTTATTCCTGTACTGCTGTGATAAATATGTATACAGTACAGTACTTCCATCCATTATTTATTATATAATGTTGAATAAGGAAGTACTGAAATTTTAATCACAGTAGATACCGTGGTTGTCTTTCAGTGACCACTTTTACAGCTTTACAAGGAAATAATTTAAAAAATTACTTACCAAAATATTTTGTATACAATTGTTCATATTTATTCTATATAACAGTATTTAAGTTACATATTTTATAGTTATATATTATAAATGATTAAAGATTATTATTAAATAAATGTTACGTATTTTATTACTAGGCTAAATAATATTTATTTTATTAGTTACGTGAAAATTTGATTAAATTGTTAAGTTATTATGATGAATCATAAATATTAGCTTATTTTGTATATAGTGTACATTCTTTTCTCTATTGTATTTTCAAATTTTATGGAAATTGGTTTTAATAAATAATATTTAATAGCATTATAGAATTCTATAAAAGGTTATTAAATTATTCAATTTTGTTATAACAACTGAAAGACAAGCATGGCATCATCGTCTTGGCATCATTGCTCTGCTCTCAGCCCCTCTAGAAATGCATAGAATTTGTATTTTGACAAGACTGTTTAGTATTTTGTAATCATTGCGTAGAAGAAGCATTTTTAGTATAGACATGTCAGATTAAAAGAAAATGACAGGTTTTATGAAGAACATTTAAAAAGTTAAAAGTAATTAAATTTGCTGACAAGTGAGAAGGGATGTAAAATAAATGTATAAATTTTTATATACTGAAAATCTTTTATTTTTTAACAATAGAAAAACATTGCTACTAGAGGGGTGGTATTATGCATGAATTATATTTTCATTGATAACAAAAATTGGAAAAAATTTATAAAAGCACAATTTTATTTATAACATAAATATATACAAAAAAAAAAGAAAATTGTAATTATTAAATGTAACGTTTATAAAATTGTATTATCAGTGAAAATATAGTAGCAGGCAATTATGCATAGTGAGATAGAAAAGAAATAATACAAAGCTCTTCCTAATAGAACCTGTCTCACTTGTCTGAAAATCTCTAGTTTTCACCAGTTCTATCTATCATTCTGTCTTACATACCTACCAAACTATCGATGCTTGTTGCTGTACCTCGGCCACAAATCGCTGATACTGCTGTGTCAACACATTTACAATTCGTGTCTGAAGATTGCATTCATTTCAGCACTGATTCAAGCCTTTAGCAAATTATTCTAATGTACTAAAATGTTTTGTGTCTGTGTCCTATGTAAAAAAAAGATCGGTAGCTCTTTGCAATACTAAGAGAAATCATAAAATTCTTTAGAATACTCCTTTGAAATTGCTTTTAAGTGTGGCAGTATATACTGTACTACATGAATAAAATATGGTATAGTTCATTTTGTTCTCTGTGCAATCTGTCAAATGTTATGTGTTTGTCTCTTATTCTAACAATGTGTAAATATTAGAAAAAATTGCTTATATTCATTTAGTTTTAAAATTTTTTCAACTTTGAATTTTTTTTTTATTTTTATCTACGTATGCACATTGCAAACAAAAAGTATTGGTTCCTGCCTATATTTATTGCTAAAAAAAACTAACTTGGAATGTTTCTTTTAATCTGGCCGCGGTAAAAGCACGGGGTGCCATCAGCAGTTGTGATGATGTCAGTCGCATGTGATATGATATAACTAAACAATGTACCCATTATTAAATGTATTCAGGGTACATGGTATTTACTTACCAGTTAGTGGTGCTATGCGAAGATCAGGTGCTATCTTAATCCTGGGGTGTTGGTTGACTCTGATTGACACACTTGGCTTGATTAATAAAGTTTAACCGGCACACCAAACAAGTTTAGGATGTGTATTTAGGAATTTCAAAACGTCTTTAGTTTTGTAACAATTTAACACATTTTAGTTGTAGACAAATTTATTACTATATTTTGCAATTTTCAGACTCCTTTATACACATTCGCACTTGATCAATTAAATCATTTTATTAATGATATAAATCCATTAAATTATATTATGGTTTTATCATACATATATGTATACGTGTTTATATGTGTACATATATGTGTATATGTATATCATATTTTTAAAAAACAGATATATATATATACATATACCGATGCCATAAGCTTAGCTTATATCATAATGTTTTCATTATTTATTTTTTTGTTTTAATGCATTCGCAAGATTGAAGTAAATTGTCGTAAAGTATAAGTATATTCAAGTAACTGTAGAGTTGATTGATTTTTGAGAGAAATGGTGGATCTCAAAATATGCTTGAGGGTGCATAAATATCAAATTCGAATTCGAGTTAAGTTTAGTGTACATATATCTTTTTCCTTTTTATTCTCTACATATGAGAATCGTAAGCAAGGAAAATTTGAGCATGAACACATGTATATGTATGTGCATATATTTTGGGAAAATATTTTTTTGTAATATTGCAAAATAATCTGACTCACTTTCGTTTCTATCTCATAATATAACTGTATATATGTGAACATGCCTGTGCTTTTTTGTCATGCTTGTCTCCAACAGTGTGTCATATGTGATTGAAATTCTATTAATGCTTTGAATGGTTATCCTCAGTATTATTTATTATAAACGATTAGCTAGCTTGCATTATCTGCGGTATTGGTTATTTATGATATAAGAATATGTAATTGCCAAAATAANATAGAAAAATAATGCAATTAAAAAGAATCGTGACTGTTTTTCACAAAAATGTTTGATTTTATAAAAAGATTTTTAATGTCCTAGATATTTGATATACTGAACTTGAAAGAAAGCTATCCTAACAAAGATTATGTTCCAAATATTATTTAATGCAAATGATTGAATAAGAAAAGAATAAATTAGTAATAAATACGTTCTGGAATAATAAAAAATTGATTACTCCTATTAAATAAACAATGTTTGCACAGGCGAGATTCACTATTGTGATTTTTTATGAATTATTTACTTGCTTGTCTTTTAGATCATTATTATGTTCTACTAAATTTCGAATGTAATAGGTATATATAGATGTGTAAACCTTGTATACAATTTAGCGAAAAGAAAGTTTTGTTATGAAAAACCGAATGTGTGTGAGCATGCTTTGCACATAGATGCAGAATATATTTGATGTTAACGTTAGTACTGAGCATCCATAAAGCAAATTTGGAGAACCACCACAATGTGGTAAAGTAATGCCATGAAGCATGATGATTTTTAAGTATTGAAAATAGCGATTATTTTAACTCAAAAAATCCTCTTGAGTATTTGTTCACTTATACATTTAATATTAGTTTAAAATAATTGTTATAGTTTAATGACCTCTTTAGTAGATTTATTGTAGATTTATGCAATTTCTTTTATTAAAAAAATATCGACAAGTTATATAAAATTTTGATTTATTGTACAAATTGTCGTTTTTTTTAATTTCTTGCATCATTGCATTGATATGAAATTTAATTTTGAATTATCATTTTAACATTCCATGCGAATGTGTATATACAGTGGAAATGTATCATTTGACATTTTAAGTAAACAATTATGTTGAATACCATCATAAACAGTATAATAAATATAAGGAACTTGTAATGTTCATCCTGTAAATTAATATGAAATTCAATTATATTTATTAAAATTATTGATTTTTCATTGTAGTGATCTCGTCTGTGCATTCATTAGTAATTATAGTTACACAGGAATATGTAAATACATGTATCTTAATGAATGTTAAAATGATAGATATGAAGCTTTTTTGAAATTTATATACATATACATATATATACAAATCCAGGAGTATACTACAATAAGTTGCATAGTATTTTTACTCTCTTCTCAGCAACAGGAGCAAGATCCCACCAATTTGTATATTGCAAACCTGCCACTGAGCTTCAAAGAAAATGATGTTGAGGGTTTACTCGCTCAGTATGGGCAAGTTATTTCAACGCGTATATTACGTGATACTGCTGGACAGAGTAAAGGTGTTGGATTTGCAAGGTTAGTATTTTCTTTACATTGTTATAATCTATAAGTTATCATTTAAAAAATAATTATCAATTATTGTTACATTTAATATTATCAATATTTTATGAAATGTGTATTTTAGAATGGAGTCCAAAGAAAAATGTGAACAGATAATTCAGATGTTTAATGGGAAGGCACTACAAGGGGCTAAAGATCCCTTACTGGTAAAGTTTGCAGATGGTGGTAATAAGAAAAAATCATTATACAAAAGTACAATATGGAGAGAAACTGGAGAGGTAATTTATTTAATTATTGGAAAATGAAAACGGTAATTAATGTGCATTTTTATTGTAATATCCATTTTTGTAGAATATGACTTTGAATTATGATACAAGCGGTGTTGGTCAAAACGGCGTTGCAACTACTCACATGCTACCCGCAGCCACTTTAACACAATACGGTCGTCATTATGGTCAAGCTTTACCTGGTTACAGTGTACCAGGAACGCCTTGGGTGACTCCTTATTTGGTGCAGACTGCCCCTCCACACATGCAACAGGTCGACGTGAGTTTTTGTACAAATTTTTAGTTGCTTTTGTTTTTCTCGTCTTTATATTATTTATACTTTATTTAAAATAATTTTATTCTTGAAATGTTATACAAATTTTTTAATTTTCGTGTAAAATTTTTCTGCATAATTAAAAATTTTCTTATTATAGATTTATGTTAAATTTGAAATTATAGTTTTACGTTAACGTAATAGAAATATTTAAACTTAAAAATTTAATACGATCTGTATGTTACAGATGATGCCATCAGCTGATCCTAGTAACCCACAGTACAGTATGATTCCTCAACTTACTACACAAATGTCTACGTTACATCTTGGCACTGGTTCCGTATGTATTATTATATTTCATTTCTTCTATCCTTTGGAATCTTTTCGTTTCAATGTTAATGTTAAATAAAATTTTTAATTAAAATATTTTATTTTTCAGTACATAGCAGCAAGCCCACATCCTTATCCTTATACTTATCCTCCTAGCATTATTCATACCATGCCACTGGGTGACTCTGAACAAACAAGTAATGCGGCATCTCCCGATGATTCTTATCAACAATACCAAGCTCAGCAGCCCAAGTAGGCTACGGTTTTTAGGTACATACAACATTTTATAATTATCTTTTCATTATTATCAAGAAAATTTTATGAATAAAGCTGAACTATTTTTTGATTTTTCAATATTTTAGATACGATTACACCGAGGGTTATGTAAGTTAGGAGAGCCACACCTGTTGATACGAAGGATTATATTAATGAAGAATAGATGAGACTAAATACATTACATAAAGTCAGATAAGATTCTTCCTCATGATAATTGACTTGCCAGCCATCTTTTATACATTTTATCCATCAGATAAATAGGTGAAAGTAGTTAATATTTTCCAACGATTAGAGAATGAATGTTGTCATAAGAAAGGGGTACGAGTGCTCGTGTCATCTACATTGTTCGGCACCAGCACGGCTCCATACGCTGTAACGCCAACACATCATTACGACAGTGACAAAACTGATATTCTGCGACGGACAGTTTAGTGTCAAGCTGATAGGCTTCCAGGATTAACTTTAGGTATTACATTTACTAAGGAGACGATAAGTCGAAGCTGAACGCTTGAGAGTGTGAATAAAATATTTTAACAAAAACTGTAAACTATAAAAGAAACGCTGCTCAGAAATATACAAAGGAGAATTCTTCCCAAGAAATAATAATAATAATAATATACAGAGAAAAAAAGCACTTCCAAATGCTAGAGTTGATAAAAAAATAACATTCAGATTCAGTTACTTATAATCAGTACCTACCGGACTTTCGTGCCAGCTGGCTGGCCGGTGGCTGGGCTGCAAAGAGAAGAGGCCGTGGATCAGTATTTCTCTTTCACGATGATGCTGAAAAAAAGCTCTTCCTTAACAGCACACACCACCCCATCCACTAACTGCACTCTCATCATATTATTTCTTTTTGTTTTCTTCTGTTTCGTTCAGACATTCCAAGCCAGGCACATATATTGTATGTATGTATTGCCACGCGGAGATTTTTATCTACTTTTACAAGTACAGTTCGCGTTCTCTTTTTAATCACGGACGAATATATTTTATGGACGAAAAAGAAGTGAAGATTTTAAGAGAAAGAGAGAAAAAAAGATGAAGCTTTATTTCTAAAAGAAAAAGAAACTTCAGGATATATGTAATTATTGTAACAAGAAGGAAAGGAACATAGTACTTTTTAGAGGATTTATATTTATGAGTACAGTTACTACGAATCGATATCAGTTTTAATTGTACAGTGAATACAGATATTTTTTTTAGAATTGTGCCTTTTCAGACAAATCCGCTAGACAGGGATATGCTGAAAAATATTATAATATATTTTTACGTCGGTATGTAAATGCGAAACTTGAGCCAAATTTTGATCTTCTAGTTAAGAGAATATAATTGTTTTTGCGTTGTAGCCAGTTAAATATCACTACGTTTGTTTTTTGGTTACGAATTCGAATAGATTTTGTATGTGTATAGTTGCCACTAACGGGATTGACGGACCGGAAACATCTGTACGGTTCGTGCGGAGTTTAGGAACAAAAAATGAAATCAAATGGCGGATCATTGTAAACCAAGAGTAATTCACACCGCCCGAGAAAAAAAAATGAGAGAGAGAGACAGAGTAGGCTTGTTACAACGGAATACGATAGATAGAGTGTAAATTAATTTATTATATCGAACGAACGAATAAAATCGCGTTGCAAATGAAAACGAAAAAGATAATGGGACTGGAGCAGAACGATAGGCGAGAGGATCGAACGCGAGGAAACAAAAAGAAACGTAATAAAGATATAAGTCGAGAAATTTCTATCTACGTGATATCTCGAGAGAGAAAAGAAGAAACAAAAGATAAAAAAAAACACCCTCCTCTCCTGCGTTCCTCTAAGCCCGTTTTTACATCCGGCACAGTTTTCACGTTGTCTGACTTAGATCGAGTCGAGGAACGATTAGCAGAAAGCTTTCTACCAAATATTGCGAGCTCCGGGCTCGAAGTGGCGGGCAGGTAGTTAGATAGAGTTAGAGGCGATCGTAGCTATTATTATAATATTACAATAATATGCTGTATTATTATAATTAATGATTACTATTATTGACGTCATCTAAAGTATGAAAGATTTTTACACTGTTGAGACTTGAAGTAAATAATATATTTAGTTTATTTTGGTACATCACGATTTGATGACAAGAGATAAAAGATGAAAAAAGTGGTATGAGCTATTTTTTAAGAGACCGATTATTACTCGATTTGAGTCCATGCATTAAGGGAGAAAAAAAGAATAAGAGAGCGAGAGAACGAAAGAAAGAAAGAAAGATAGAAAGAAAGGGGCGAAAGGGAGAACCTATTTGCGAGTGTGTAAATTGTTTGCACAAGCGATTGTCACCATGACTGACAACAAAAATCACATGTGATTAAATAGTGAATTTTGAAGAATTTTACTAATAGACTTGTACTAAATAACTAATTATTATTGTGACGACCAAAACAAAAGAGCAGCATTTTTATAGTGCTGACCGAGCGGAAGAACGATGGTTCGGCCGACATAAAACGCCAGCTCCCGCAGATACGGAGCCGCACTGGAGAGCGGGCAGAGAGGAGAGAAAGAGAGTGAGGAAGATCAGAATGTAAGGGACAACGAGCGAAAGGAACGTGGAAAGATAGAAGGCGAATGAAAGTGCGAGTGCGAAAGATAAAAAGAAAAATGTGTGTAAAAAGAAAAAAAAAGTTGAATGACAGGAGAAAGGTAGAAGATAGAACGCGAGAATAAGAGAGAAAGAAAGAGTGAAAGTGAGAGAAAACAAGAGCGAATGCGTCGTAATCTATTGTATAAAACATGCGAAGAAAGAGGACACTGCGAGATGTTGTGTAGTTAGTGTTGACTATGAATATATAGGCTAGGTACCATTTTGGATAGGAAGTAATCAATTAAGTGATTAAGTTTAGGTAGATAGTTAGCTGATAGTTAGGATATATATACAACTGCCTCTCCTTGTTAAAAAAAGCAAAAAAAAAAAAGAAGACACATCAGGCGAGGCACCGTTCAGCCTATGCACCTCGCACCCGTCAAGACTGACTGGCTATTCATATTAATAATAAATATATATTATTCTACAACATATTATCTACTGTAATATAAATAGTAAGGACTGCTTGCTGCGCACCGCGGGTCGGGTGCTTGGGCTGGCCGGGCGTGGTTTACGAAAAGAAACCAATCTCTTTTTGGAACATATGTTTCCAAGCAATGCTGCTTTCCGTAAGCTTTCTCTAGAATTTCTAGCGTAGCCTCTTTTTAGATTAGATCACAACTAGTAGTCGTAGGCTGATGATGTAGAAAGATGAGAATAAAAAGGAAAAAAACGTAGGATGTTTTTAAGTAACGAAACAAAAAAAAGTAATGTAATGTTAGTCGAACGTCGGCTTAAGCGAAAAAAAAAAAAAA
>NIJG01000161.1:6847990-6900927 GCA_002201625.1 Euglossa dilemma
TGATTGTGGAATAAGTAGAAAGATAACATGTACTTTGCATGTCATTTTAAAAGGGTACATAATCATGTACACTGGTATTATCATTCATTCCCAAGGTCCCAGTGTTCATCGTCAGATATGACTTTTCAAAGGATTATGGTTACTTAGTTTATAAATAAAAATATAGAAACATTGAAAGGGACTAAACAAATTAAACGATAAAATATTTTAATAACATTGGAAATTCATTGTCCATAAATATATTAGGCAAGTGCCTATGGACATTTAGTAAATATTTTATATTACAGTAATTCAATATTATTTTACATTGTGACGATAATACATTAGGTTTGTCTAAATCCCGAATTTCATTATAAGAATGGCATTGATACAAAATACATGCAAAAACATGAAAATATTTAACAAATATCAAAAATTGCCATTCGTATATTGAAACTTACGATAACTATCTACAATACAGAATAACAAACTATAACACAGTTGCGAAAATATGATCAATTAAAATATGCCTAATCTATAAATGTGTGAATGTTCAAATAAACTGAATTAACGTAAATCAAATGAAATGTCGATGATGATGGCCGTGATGTTAATATTTCGCGTAATACATTCACACTTTAGTCTTGGCTCCTTTGTATTCCATTGTCTTCAATCTTCCAACAGCTTCTTCTTAGTGTCCATTTGACCTATTTACACTCCAAGACTTTAAATATTATAAAGATCGTTTATTTACTCGTATTCTTTGTTCATTCATTTCTTGTATCATTTCATGCGCTTGTAGATATTTCAATTTAATAGTTAATATGAAATTATTATATGAAATTTCAATAAACTCCGATCTTTTGTTTATTTACAATTATATATCTACTATATATTTCTTCTTTTTTTTTTCATATTTTTTGTTTTTTAAATAGTTCATCATTTGAAAATGAATGTTTCATAGATGTATATCACTGTTACAATGGTGGGTATTAATAATTATATGCATATACATGTAATTTATGTAAATGCATATATTTAATTACTTAACTGCAATATAAAATTGTACATATGTGCATTTTCTTTTACATTCAATATGATCAATAACATAAATATGTTATAATATATTTATGTTATAATACATGCATATGTATGTTCACATATCCATGGATTAGCAAATATGTACATGTTTATCTACTTATTGGTCCTAATATTATCAAAGATGGAGAATTTCACAATTTTTTAAAATTATATGATTGATTTCAAAAACAACCAATTAAATTAAATCACAAACACAGTGAAATAAGGAATACATATTTTCCTATTACATAAATGCTGATATCTTCTAAATCAAATAATGTTTGATATCACTTCGGAAGAAAGATAATAATGTAATATTATTTCTTTCAGTTAATAGGGTAATTAAATATTATAATATATTTTATCGTGAAAAACATATCGCCATAAATTTTCTATTTCTTTTAAATACATGCGTTTGAAATATTTTCATGTATTTGGAAAATGAGGTATTAAAACAATTTCTGTAGTAAACCCATGAAAAGAGAACGTTGTTGTACATTTTCGTGTGTCTATATTCCATTGTTCTGCACTATAGCCATCGTCGTGTTTGAACGACTGTGAATCAAACTAAAATTAACTTATTTTATCCATTATTGAAAGTCACATGCAAACGGACGATGAAAATAAGATACTACAACAGTTATGTCTTCATTCTTTAAATAAGATCTCTAACAACGCATTTTGCTAAGAAAATAAATGCCAAGCACAACTGCAGTACACAGCCATCTACGTGTGTAAGCAATTAGTATCTGGTCAGTACTGGATCGCGTCCCAGTTTGTGCGAATATGTCTCTCTACAACTACTCACCCCCCGACATCAGATAGATCTTCAATAGCCTTATGAGGACCTCCTTTATTTGGAAGAGGGAGAAGAGGCATCTTTCCAGCAGAGCTTTCTTGCTGTTCTCGTAACTGACGTCTTCGTTTTTTACTCCAGAGCTCATGACAGTCTTGCCAAGTAGGAAGTTGAGGCGCTGGCATCCTAATTTTTTACGTAAGAGATACAGGTTTTATAAACAAGCAATAGTTAAAATTATTGTACAAAAAACTACAAAAAATGTCCTGTAGTTTCTCTTTGATTATATTTCTACATAAATACTATTGCTGCAAATCATTTTAGCTTTATCATATCTTTATAATAAACGATTAAGTTAAATAATATTCATTTTGTAAGTATATCCAAACAAGAAAAGAACATACTGCTCGGGTTGAACATTTTTCAGCCAAGCACTTTTAAGTGCGTCAGCAGCCGTTATTCGCTTTTCTGGATCTAATTCCAGCATTTTGTCTAAAAGATCCAAAGCCGGTGCTGGCATGAATGAAAAATCTTCTCGTAAACGTCTTCTATGTGATTTTTTTGGTTTCAGTGTATGCCATAATGGCAATTTTATCACAGAAGGCCAAACAGCAGGAGTTGGAGTTCCACAAACTCTGGAAATCATTTCCAACTGCATCATTTCTACATTTGCCTAATAAAATATAACAATGATTATTTTCAAACTCTTTACCTTTCTCTTTTTCTTGTATAAAAATACATAATTTATTATTTTCTTACTTGAAATAGAGGTTTCTTAGAAAATAATTCTCCTAGAATACAGCCACAACTCCATACATCTATCGCAGGTCCGTAACGTTCTTCACCCAACAATAATTCAGGTGGTCTATACCACAAAGTAATTACTTTGTTCGTATAAGGGCGCTGCCTATCCTCAGCATTGTAAAGTCTTGCAAGTCCAAAGTCAGCTAATTTGACTTCCCCTCTATGAAAATTATATAATCAAATTGTAGAAATACAACTTTTTTTCTTCCCTAATAATACATTTTACATACTTGTTATTCATCAGTATGTTAGAACACTTGATATCTCTGTGTAAAAAGTTTTTACTGTGGCAGTAATTTAATCCATCTAATAACTGTTTCATAATGCTTGCATTATTCATTTCATTGAAGTCAACCATCCCAGACTCCAAAAGACCCATCAAATCGTGATCCATGTATTCAAATACAAGGTAAAATGAACCCTTGTCCTATAAAATTGTAATATGCAATAACGTTGTCACTATATCGCGTGTTTTAACGTAGTACCTTTCTAAAGTCCAATGCGTCTTGTTTATCCGTAACTATCTCTCGCAAGTTGACAATATTTTTGTGATTAAGTTGTCGTAAGATTTTAATCTCACGCACTGCCGTAATGGGGAATCCCTCTTTTTCATTTTCTAGACGAACTTTTTTCAATGCAACAAGTACACCAGCTCGTTTGTCTTGAGCTTTGTAAACTTGTCCATAAGTACCCTCCCCTATTTGAGCTATAACTTCAAATACATCGACAGAGCGTTCTCCCCAATCTTTACCACTAGAAGCTGACATAGGGGTATGACAATTTCTAGAACCTCTACGCTTTAAAATTTTTGGTCTCTTTAATTTCGGTTTTGGTGGAACACGTTCAATTTTCGTACGAGGAGGTGTTGCATTAGGATCATCTTCTCCACTTAAATCTTCTGATCCAGGAACAACTAAATATAAAACGACAATAAAGAAAATATTATTTTAATAATATTAAAATTATGTTTGATGTTATCAAAAACTTACCTGGTGGCATAGGTAAGTCTTTAATACTTTTCTTCAGTGGTGGTTTTGGAGTTGAAGCTGGGAATTTCATTTGTGCCTTACTAGGCGGACTTGGAGATCGACTCGGTGGTGAGTCTATACTCTCTAAATCGTTTTGATTAATTCCAGGTGGTAATGGTAATCGTGATAAACTCTTAGTTTTGAATGCCACAATAGGAGGTTTAGGAGGATCTACTGACTTAAGAGGAACTAAATTGTTGGGAGGATTAAATTTAGACATAGCTGTGTTTGGTGCTGGAACTGGTATAGGTATAGGTGGTGGTGGAACAGATAAATTAGGGAGTACAGGTACTGGTACAGGAATAGGCACTGGCATAGATACTAAACCTGCTGTATTTGTAGACTCAGATTGTGGCAATGGTGGTGCTTGTAGATTAGTAAGAGTTGGAAAACTTGGACTGCTTGTAACAGTCACAGGACAACCACTAGTTGTAGTTGTAGGTGAAGTATATACAATTATTGGAGGATGCTGATTACCTCCAGGTATTGCATTTGCATTAATGCTTTGTGTAATTGGTAATGGTGGTGTCTTTCCTGCTATTCCACTATCGTCCGACATTGGAACAGGTATATCCACAAGATCAACAGGTTTCATACTTTCACTTGTTGTCTTCAATTGTTCTTTATGATTTACATATTTGTCTTTATTGTCAGAGGAAGTTTTATTTTCAGAAGATGTGTTACTACCATCTTTTTCGTCGGTGCCTTCTATAATTTGAACTTCATCTTGATTAACAGCTTTCTCTTTAGCTGCTTGTAACTTTTTGTATGCTAATTCCCTCATATTTCTATCTTTTACAAGTTCAGCAAATAAACTAGTTTCACTAATCTTTGCTTGTACTCGAAGATTTCTTGCTGTAATACTTGAAGGACTGCGCGCTCTGGATCTATGAGGAGAAGGTGAAGGTATTCTCGAAGGACGTGGACTTTTTGATTTATGTTTTCTTGCCGATTTATGTGACTTGCTAGGGGAACGAGATTTTTTTGGGGTACGACTCCTTCTTCGAGATCGTGATCTAGATCGTGATTGTAACTTCCGCCATCGTCCAGGACTTCGTGATCGTGAGCGAGAAAGGGGTAAATGCAATCTAAAAAGAAATTTATTTATTTTACTTTGAAAAATAAAACATGATTTAAAATTGTTATATTACATAATATGTCATACCTGCTTCCAGTAGGGCTCCTAGTTGACCTCGATTTCCTTTTATCTCTTCTATCCTTTTCATGATGTCTATGCCGTCGTTCAGATTCTTCGCGTCTTCTACGTTTACTCGAAGGTGGGGAACTAACAGGTTCTCTACGTCGATGGCTTACAGGACTCGGACTGAACTCTCTCCGTCTTGTAGAAGGACTAGGACTATGCCTAAGTCTATGCACCATTGGGCTTGGACTAAAATCTCTTCTTCTAGTTGGGCTATGGTCCCTTCGTCTTGATAGTGGACTTGGACTATGTGGTTTCCTACGACTCGAACTAATATTAGGTCCTGGACTAACGCTACTACGTCGTGTATGAATACTAGGACTATGCTTTTGCCTTTCAGGGGTATGTTTCATTGTGGACAAACTTGCTTTATTATTTTCTGGCGTTGTCGTTCTTGGAGGCAATAAAGGAGTATGTGGAGATTCTGTTGGTCTTGGAGGAAGTGGTGGAGGAGTTACATTTCGAGGCTGCCTTGTTATTTCAAGTTCTACATCACTTAAACACCTTTGTTCTTGGGGTGTAGCAGGTGATATTGGTGATGTACTGTCTTTTAATGGTAAAGGTGGTGACTCTGACCAATTTCCAACTGGTTTTTCATGTTCTGGGCTTATAATAATTTCATCTGCAATACGATGTGGACTCAGACTGTGAGAATGTCTTTTAGACTTTCGTTTCTTCTTTTTCCCAGAGCTAGATGAAGGACTAAGACTCCTCTTTTTTTTCTTTTCTCGTTTATGTTTTTTCTCTTTTCTTCTTGCATATCGTCTAGATTCTTCTTCATATTCAGGTGTTCCACCATGCATTGCTGAAGGTTGTTGTTCATTTGGTGAATAATGTCTGTTAGAGTGCCTATGTTGAACTGGTGGAGATGGTGAAAGACTAATAGGAGATGCTCCAAGAGCCCGAACAGGACTTCCTCCATAATAACGTCTTTGTAAAACTGGTTCAGGTACTTCTCCATCTGTATAGCTATTACCTCTACTATCTTCTGACTGAATTTCTCCAGCTTCTGGTTCAGATAAGTCTTCACTACTCACATCTGAGTACTCAACCAAAGGTTTAACAATGGAAGAAGCTACAGTTGGGACATTTTCTATGGATTTATCTCTTGATCTCTTCTTTTTCTTCTTTCCAGAACTTTTGTTTTTCCCATGTCTTCTGTGCTTCTTGTCAGGTGCTTCAAAACTGTGTCGATTTATATCACTGCTGGTACTACCTCTTCTACGTGATCGAAATCTTCCATTACGTTCAGCTCTTTCAATATCACGGCTGCTAGGCATGTCACCTACTAAAATACAAAAATTTATAGGATCAATTAACTAAAATTAATATGCATAATTAATTAATTAATAGTGTTTTATTTACATTATTAACATATGACATAATAAGAATACATAATATTATATTTGTATAGAAGTCTATATATTTGCGTAAATATTCCTTTCTATAAAAATAAATGTATAAAATTAAATGTACAATTACATTATATATATACATATATAATAAAAATATTACAAAAATATTGAAATAACAAAACAGATATTTTTTTTATTTAATTTTAACACATAAAACGTTTAACACTTACTTTAACACTAATTGCTATAATAAAAATTTAAAAATTATATTATTTCTGTTCTCTTCAATACTTTCATACAGATCATCATGGATGTTATACACACATAATAATACGCATATGTAGAAAGACACACGGACACGAAAATGCATAGATTAGTCGACGTAACAGTATTTTCGAAGAACACAATTCTTCGATACGATAATGGAAAACGGTAACTTTTAATAAACTGTCCTATCTTCATGTAAAAATAAAAATTTCCCAAGTACAAACTTATGACTTGTTGATTTAAAGAATATTTTACAGAAAAGAATTTTTCGACCGAGCTAGCATAGCCGCCATTGTTAACGACTGGGTGGCAAGGGAGTTGCCCAGTTTTCTTAAAAGAAAGTTGGTTATCGTTTTTAATGAAATTATAAATTAATGACGAATATCAGTACTCACGTGCAATATAAATCTTGTGATATCACACTGAATGTTGAGTTTCTTTGCATCGAGCTGGTCCAACGTAGCGATGAATATAATGGTTACGTTCGTTGCTCAGTAAACAGTTTTAACACATATTTCGTAGGCCACGAATAAAATTTGATAAAAATTAATAGCTATCGTAACAATTAAATGTTCAGGCAATCATATTTTTATAGTTTTACTAGCCGATGCATCATATCTCATGAATTTTCTTTGGATTGTATTTGGCTTTCTCATAAAGGTAGCTCAAGTAAGTAGAAGCCATTAACCATTAGCACGTCATTATTGTCTGACGTAACAAGCGATAAGTGCTGCACCCTTGCGGCTAAGTATGAAGTGAACGAAATTGCAGAATAATCTTAAATATTATTATACTGAATGCAATTGGTTGAAATAAATTTGCTTATTATGCTCTTATATATAGATAAATATATTTATAATTGGACTTTTAATAATAAATATACAAATTACAAATACAAAGGAATCTTTAATTTGCATGGTCAAATTAAATGTTAAAGTTATAATTTAAATATTTTGCTATTAGAATATTTTTTATTTATATTAAATAAATATCATTCTTATTATTTTTTAAATTAATGTAGAATAAGTATTTTGTAATAATGGATATATAAACAATATATGTCATAATATACTCTTATGCTTATGAGTACTATGACCAAAATATAAAATAATTATTTTATATACATTTCAATATGTTTTTTTCGTAATTTTATTTTGTTACATCTTATTATTAAATAGTACTAATTTATATTAAAATTTATGAAATTCATGAAAAGTCCGCATTATGTATTTAACCGACAAGAACGCTCTCTGCTGTAAGATATAATGTATATGATCACATACACGCATTTAAGATAAATTTTTAACTCATGGTTAGTAGTAACATGATAGTTAAAAAATAATATTAACAGATAGTTTGACAATAAGAATAAAGTTCTTATTGCATTTCAACATTTATTGTTAAAAAGTTAAAATATGGGAGAGCGATATAACATTCATAGTCAGTTAGAACATTTGCAGTCAAAGTACATTGGTACAGGTCATGCTGATACAACTAAATTTGAATGGCTTGTAAATCAGCATCGTGATTCTTGCAGTTCTTATATGGGACATTATGATTTATTAAATTTCTTCGCTATTGCGGAAAACGAAGCGAAAGCACGTGTTCGTTTCAATCTTATGGAAAAAATGTTACAGCCTTGTGGCCCGCCGCCAGAAAAACCAGAAGATTAAACGATTCAATGGAAAACGTATTTCATACATATAAAAACTGTGTGTTTAATCTCTTTTATTATTTTTATATAAGTTAATAAATGTAAATAATTTCTATATCGCATAAATAAATATTCCTTTTGATTGTATTATACCTGGAAATAATTTTAGTGTTTGATAGAATACTCGTATCAATAAAATTTTATTATAACCTTAAACGGATGAACCAGAACATAAGTATATGCTTAATTTGGTATATATAAATTTTTAATTAATTTAATAAAAAAGAAACAGAAATTTTTAGAGCTGAAAATAAACATTTTATTTTGATATTTGTGATACAAGGAAAACATTGTAAAATTCTACAAAATGCCTATCACATGTTCAAGGAAATGCGGAAAAGACGCCATTCTTAAGGTAAGATAAGTTTTTTTTTTTATTTAATTAAAATTTAGAAATTTTATGCATTATAAAAATATAACAAAAATAAATGTCATTAATTATAGAGGCCTAAAACTGGGCATGCTTTATGTAAAGAATGTTTTTTCTTTGCTTTCGAAAGTGAGATTCATAACACAATTGTACAAGGTAAATTATTTAGACCTGGTGATAAAGTTGCTATTGGAGCATCAGGAGGAAAAGATTCTACAGTGCTTGCATATGTTTTGAAAACTTTAAATGAAAGATATCAATATGAAATTGAGCTTTTTCTCTTATCCATTGATGAAGGAATAACTGGTATTCAATAAAAAAACTATAGTATAATGTTCAAGTATTATAGAACTTTCTTCTTAAGAAAATTTGTATTATTTTAGGATATAGAGATGACAGCTTGAAAACTGTTCAACAAAATAAAGATGACTATGGATTGCCATTAAAAATATTATCCTATAAAGAATTGTATGGATGGACAATGGATGAAATTGTTGCAGAAGTATATATGTTTGCATAGTAATTTTAAATTAGACTCATTTATACTTGTTACTTAATATTTGTATCACCCTAGATAGGAAGAAAAAACAATTGTACATTTTGTGGTGTATTTCGAAGACAAGCTTTAGATAGAGGTGCAGCTCTATTAGGAGTAGATTGTATTGCAACAGGTCATAATGCTGATGACATTGCAGAGACAGTTCTGATGAATATCTTAAGAGGTGATATAGCAAGATTGCAAAGATGTACTTCAGTCATTACTGTAAGTTTAGTAAATACATTGGTTAAATTAATAAAAATTAAAAGTTATATTTTGCATGTAAATCAGTATTTTATGTATAATACAGGCAGGAGCAGATTGCATAAAACGATGCAAACCACTTAAATATGCATATGAGAAAGAGATAGTTATGTATGCATATTTTAAACATTTGGTATACTTTTCAACAGAATGTGTATTTGCACCAAATGCATACAGGGGACATGCAAGAACATTTCTTAAAGATTTGGAAAAAGTTAGGCCTTCTTCTATATTAGATATCATTCATTCAGGTAAATCAAATTTCAATTAATTTAATAAAAATATTTCTATTAATTAATTATCTTTTACAATTTTTTTATAGGAGAAACATTACAATTAAAAGAAAGTATTAAATTGCCAGAACGAAGAAATTGTTCTCGTTGCGGATTTGTATCTAGCCAAGAAATATGTAAAGCTTGTATCATGTTAGAAGGTTTAAATAGAGGACTTCCAAAACTTGGTATTGGAAAATCTACTAAAGTTAAACGAATAATGGATTCTATTGCAAATGATGAATGTAAAAAGAATGAAAAAACTAAATTAGAAAATTTAGAATTTTGATGATCCTTTATGTATTTAAATATATTTGTGTAAAGTTTTAGGATATGTTATTAAGGTTTATGAATGTATGTTTGGTTTTAATTGAAACTGCATTACTTTCTACAATATTCAGTAATTATATTATTTAGATGTACATTTCAGTTTTCTATTAGCGACCTCAGTCACTCCATATTTATTTACTTCTTTAATTTTAGCAACAATAATTTTTATTATATAACAAAAATGTAGCCAAAATGTATTTTAAGAACATTATTGGTATACTGATGTTAGATAATATATGCTGCAGCTTTTTGTGAGATTGGTGCTCTACATACTGGACAATCATTAGTGATATCATCAGAACAATCTTCACATAAACAGACATGTCCACATGGAAGAAGAATAATCTCACGTGGATTTGTGCGGCAAACAACGCATAACTGATCTTCCCTAAGATCAGTGTCTCTTACTCTTTGCCGTCTTTCTCTCCGAGATGCAGCCAAAGATTGTCTTAGCTCTTCTGCTAACCTGTGTTCTGTTCTTTCTTTCCAATAACGTCGGAAAACTATTCCACCAATCAATATCCCAATTGCACCAAACATTAGACATAATAATCTAAAACATGAAAATGCGTTTGAGAATAAAATCTGTCGATTGTATAAAATATATAACTTACCTATATGTTCGTTTACGCTCATCCAATTTATGAATTAAAGAACTAATTGATAAGCTTGTTAAATAAAATGGTGTACCATCTAATGGAGGTTGTAAGGTGAGTGTTTTAGATTTTGTTCTTGTTAATTCACCTATGCCAGTAATAACTGCACCTTCACGAAGTATTTCTTCGGTAGATTGTAAACCACGTTGACGTACACCTGAAATTAATAATAAGTAATAATTTTCACCAATTTTGCAAAACTTATATTATTGTAAAATGTAAAATGTTTATTTTTTACCTGTAAAAAAGCTCCATAAATGATCAGCAAAGGATGATTCAGTTGGTTTAAAGTTATTAGATACTACATCCAAGTCTAAAATATCAGCTGATAATGGTTCTAATATCTCTACAGAATAATTTCCTTGTTGTAAAGAAAATGGTACAGTGTTAAATACTTTATGAACAGTATGTTCTCGATTTGTCCTATATACAAATGGAACTTTATTAGTTGTAAATACGTGGTTTTAGGCATAAACTTTTATAACATATTTTAAAGAAAAATGTTACCAGAAGCCACCAGTAGTTCTGGCTACAACATGTTCTTTGATTTTAAGCTTTTGTATAACTCCAGTTATTTTTTTATCATTAATGCTATTTAATGGCTTTCCTAAGGGTTTTACGAAACCCCTAATAGCTACATAATTTATTTTACTATCAGTATTTGTGTCAACAATCTTTCCCAATTGTGGTCCAATTTCATGAAACTCTGCATCCTGTAGAGAAACTGAACATTTTGAGGTATTTTTATAAATTACACGTGTTACTATAGCTAACATATCAAATAATCGCAGTGTCCATCGTGTAATAGGGTTAGGTATAAAATAAATTGATAATTATATGAATAAATTTTATGATAAAATATATATAAAATTTACCTTAACTGCTATAATTGCATTTTTGCAATGGAAATATTGTTTCAAGCAAACTCCAAAAATTATACTGTCAATTCCGAGAGCTATTATTTCTCCTAAATAATCCATGACTAGGTTATATTTTTAAAGCTCGAAGTGAAAATATTGTCCATGTTTAGTACTCTTTTTCAGTCTTGACTAATTTGTCTAGTTTGACTTTAATAGAATATTTGAAGGCTTAAAATATATGATTTTTATTGAAAATTTAAAAATAAAAGTGCACATACGACCTTAGCCTGATGTAATTGCGTGTATTATGTTGTTAAGACTGTTGACTACGTTATACAATTGCAACTAAATTTGTTCTGCTGTGTTGGTGAACTTGTACGCGCGGTTAAAAATGTCTTTTTAGTGTCTGTTTATTGGAATATTATTTTTTTTTTACGTTTTCTGTGTTTTGTTTTAGTTACAACTTACTCATGATACTTTAAGATTTGAAAAATATTATAATTATAAAAAAAATATGCAATCAAATAAGGTAAGATTTTCCGATTTAATAAAATAAATTTTTTAATATTTTTCTTAATCTGATAGATTTCTTCATTTCATTCAGTCCAAATTTATTATTTTCGTAATTTGTATATTCCATTTCGTAATTCAATACACAGTGTCATGTAGAAAAAGAAAGAAGTACTAAAAACTATAAAATTTTATAAAAGTTAACCTCCGAAAAAGTTATCATCCCGCTTGTATACTGTATAAAACTATAGATAATTGAAAAGAAAAATTGAAATACGCATATAACACAAATTCAAGAAAAGAAATTTTATTGGTAACATAGAGATGTTCGAATACGTATAAACAGTATGTATAAAAGTATAAAAAATAAATAGCAACGGCGCTGTGACTTTACAAGCCTTAATGAGAGCGAATTCATCATAATGTGTTCCAATCGCCATTGGGAACGCGATTATGAGTCCAATGATAATAACATTATTAGTGACAATAACGATAATAATAATTGACATTGTACTTAATTGTACGATAACACCCTTTCATTCATTCGTTCACAAATTCTCCTTATCTTCTGCTTTTATTCGAATAATAATTGATCAGTTAAAACTAAATGGCGGAGATCAATGCGACATTATCATAAATAAAACTAACAGTAAGTGACGTTCTCACAATCGCATGTAATATCCTAATTTTCCTTTCGAGTATTTTTCATATTTTAATCAAACTTATCTAATACTTTTTTTTTTATTGAAAAAACGAAGCATTTAACACTTTAAATATTAATTTCGTTTTCTTATAACGATAAAACCGTGTTACGTCCAAATAAAGAAATAGAAAACATTTTTTCCCTAATAAGAAAATATTTTTGTCGATCTGCAAATTTACAATTAAATTACGTCCATTTAGGAAAAATGAACTAGTCAATTATTTTCCATTAATAGTTTACACGTTGAATCGTTTTGAAGAAATCCTGTCGCGTGTTTAATTAATCATGAATTAGTGCCATTTATATCGAACATGGTATCTTTCCTTTGTGATTTCATTTATGAATTCGAACAAGCAGAACGTGCTGTTAATGCAAAAATGCGAAATATATGTATGAAAATACTCAATGTTTTATCATCTACGCGAGGGTATCTAAAAAAAACGATAACTATAGCCGAATGGACGTTAATGTCATATAAGGATCGTCCTTTTCTCGAGACATCACCGCGTTAATACTTCACGAATTGTTTTCGTGACCCCCTTCGGTTAAATTCTTTTTAAGGCAGTCAACTCGTAATCTATGTATAATCGTCTGCAATTGTCGGACTTGGAACGATCGCGATTGAGGTCAATCGCGTGTAGCAATATTAGAAATTATTTGAACTTCTCACACACGTGTTCCGTTGATAAATCATTCAGGTTGCGAGGCAAATTACACGCGCGCTCTCTTATGCAATATTCACATGTATACGTAACCCGGAAAAAGAGTGTGAATTACCGTTGGAAAAAAAAACATCTGCGTCTGTAATTGGCTTTGATTAGAGATACGGAGTAATTAGCGGAACGCTTGCAACCGAACATTTCAACGAACAATTTAAGTTCCTTTCCGCTTTTAAAAGAGTCATTCATCCATTTGACTTTAATTTTCCGTGAACCAAAGTTAATTTAATTTGCAAAATTCGGTATATCGCAGTAATTATGAAATATTTCATGATATGATTTGTATAGTTCGTTAAGAAATTGCAAATAATTAATTTCGGTGTCCAAACATTGAACTTTTTTTGTTTTTTTAAATATTACCCAAATAATTGAATCAAGTTACAGCTCTAAAATGATAGAAAACGCAAAAGATTTCATTGGCTAAAATATAATTTCGAATGATCTAACACGCGATGCATATACACTTCTATATCTACGCATACATTCACATATACACATATATCTTTATGTATCTACGCTAAAAATGGAAGCATTTTAAAGATTTGAAGATTACCTTAATTTTCTAAACTAAATTACATATTTCTCGACATATCTTTTATAATTTATACATAGAAAAACACTGCTCCGTGTTTCTCTTCGTTTAAAAACACAAGTATTGTTTTATGTTTCTCATGTACTAAATTTTGCAAAATTAAAATTAAAATATCCTTATTCTAGCTCCGTTGACAAAAGTAGAGGCGATCATCAAATCTTTAAAACACTTTTAGTTCCGGATTAAACGTGCATCGCGTGTTTATCACTTAAAATAGTTTTATTTCGTTCAATGAAAATCTTTCTCTATTTTCTATCATTTTAAATTCATAGGCTGACTCAATTGTAAGAACTAACGCCTGTATATAGATTACAAACATTCAAATATTCTCGCTATATGCAATAGTTATTTTACTAATCAACGAAATTGTATTAAAAGAAAAATTTACTTAAGCGAAACATCTATTATTGGTCACACTGTTAAGAATAATCAAAAGATCACGTAACTCGATAATTCGAAGATAAACAAAACGAGTCAAGCGTTTTTATTTAACTTTCAGATTATTCGATACGTAAGAAAATTTTCAAACCATGATCTTCTAATTATCTCGAGTTAAGTGCTTTATTTAACGTATTTAACTGTACCAGGATGTTCAATGATTTAGTTATTTTTCGATCAACTTGGAATTATTCGAAAAGCGACGCGAATGAAACGATCATCCTCGATCTGAACTCATCTTGCGCGTTGCTTTTACAAAGTGTTTTCAAGGTAGTATTCATAGGCGATTGATGTCAAAAGGATGACACGGTGTATGAAAATATGGCAGTTTTTTTGTTCTTCCAACTGGCTGCTACGAATCGAATGGAAAACCAGCGTGTATCGACGTTAAGCTGGAAGGATTAGAATGATATCAAATTTTAATCATTCACCTGACCAGGCAGTGATACGGGCAAATAATTCGTTAAAATATTCGCGATTATCCTTAAATCTTTGCTCGTTTATCGAACGAGATCGAGCTTGAATGCACAAAATTCGGGTTATTAAGAAAACAAAGTTCTTCGATTAATACCCGCGCAACGGAGTCACTCGAGAAGCGTGCGTAAACTTTTTTTTTCGCTAATTTCAGCTCGTCCTACGAGCATCATCACAGAGAACATTGCTTCGGTTTCACCTAGTCGGAGTACGATAAGATTTCATTACTGTTTTTTTTTCCTTTCCTCTTCCCTCTTTGGTACCTTTTTCGACCCCAGAGATTGTCCTATCGTTTTCCGACTTCTTACTTCGTTCGTACTCGTCCAGGAAGATGGACAGTTTCTCTTTAAATACTCGTTAACTACGTGTTGGAAGCTTTCAGGCTTCTTAAGCTCGGTGTCTTCGATTTTCATCGGTCGCAGAGATACGAAGCTTCTCACGTTTCCCCAAGTGCTCTTCCGACTTCGAGTTTCTTAACTACAAACCTATAATTTGCGAAATATTGCTTGTTCTTTCCAAGACGAACAAGAATTCTCCTCTTCCTCTCCTCGAGTATTCATTATGCTCTTGGAATCTTTGAAATTCGTATATTTATCGAGAGTTCGTCCTCCTCGATCGATAACACATTTTTTCACGGACATTGTCCAATAGATCGGCACAGGCGATTGTCAAAATGCTCCCGATTGTGGGTACTATCAACGAGGAAGCTTCGACAAGTTCTTGGAAACCGACACACGATATATCATCCCCCTTCGATTTGTACTATTGTCCACCGGTGAGCCAACGAACGATCGTCAATCGATTTCGGCTTAATCGGTGTCGTTTCTATCTCGATTCGGCCATATATCCTCTGCTCGAGGATTACCGTAAGAACATTTTAGGCTGGAACTTGCACCATGGGTCTGTGAATCGGCACGGATATCACGTAGATGTCCACCTTCTCGCCGGAAGTTTTATCCATGATTTCACCGTAGTTCACAGAATCGTACGGAGGGGGTGCGAACAAATGGTACGGCGGGGGTGGCGTTTCCGTTACCACCGGCCCACCGTTCATCACCTCGCCACGTTGAGCATAGGGAACTGTCAATGGCCTTCCACCACGACGACAACACCATTCCGAACAGCTGACTATGAGGAAAAAAGCGACCAGGCCGCCGAATGAGCCTATGTACCAGACAATCGACCATGGGTCCAAGGGGTTCTGACTGTTCCCATCGGCTGAAACAAAAAGAAATCCGCCTGTGAAAGAAAGGAACGAAAATGTTAATAGAATATCTTAAATACCGCGAGCTTTTGTGATAATTTTCAAGAGTGTGTGTACTGTATTGCTTATATTCTTTGTATTATTTGTATTAACCATTTGAGTGCCACGCGTCTTTGCTGTTTCCCTGTCCAAACATTCCAATGAGCGCTTTTTCGTTGTTTTCTACTCTTATTTTAATAACATTTGCACCCAAATGTTAGATTAAAATTAAAATTCGCTCTTTTATCACCTGTCTTGTTATTTTATTTTTACTTAAAACGGAAGAACGCAAAATCGTTCCTTGGCACTCGAACGGTTAAGGTGTTTCTTGAAAATTCTGTGCATAGTATCGTTTAATCGTATTTACTCGAGATGACAATTTTTAAACAGCGAAATAATTTCGCACCGTTTAACATCCGCAGATGGAAATTTTGTTATGACATGTTATTTATTAAAATCCAATTTCATTGTACCAGAATGATTTAATATACGCTGTTGTCATAATGATTAACGATAAAACGATTGGAAATTATTTTTAAAATTGTTCTAGATTCATAACTAAGCGTTCGGTCATCTTTTTTCGACATTAATAAATTTGATCTTAAAATGATTGACTGTATCATTATATAAGTAGCTTATAAAGAATTTCGACGCGCAATCGGTCGTGAATATTCTTTATGTATCGAATGGAAATCTTTTCAGGGAAGCTCACGAAACATAATAAAATGATATTCAAGATAGTGACCCGAAACCCATGTACGAGAATCTAAAGCAATAGATTACGGTCCAGATACACGTATGCATATAGAACTGGGAGAAGCAGTTATTAGTTTACTCTGCTGACGTCTTTCGTTACGGTACCATCTGGAGAGTTAGTTCACAACCATAAATTCCTTGATAATTTGCACCAAATCAATGCTAGAATTGATTTATCTCAATTACCAGCTGCTTGCACGTTAAGCCTTATCTAAATTACATCCGGCAATACAGGATCGAATAGTCAGTTTCCATTAATGATATTCAAATAAACGTTAAATAATATAAATAAAAATCGACGAAAATCATATACCTCGTATCAATATAGTAGTTTCGTTCTATCCAGATCAAAGATCTCCTTATAAAATCGAGAAACCGAACGACGATCGTTTTATAAATTATAATTTCCTTTCAAGAGTAATCTAAAAAAAAAAAAAAACAAAATTGTAAATGTACGAACATTCTAGATAGCGAATTGTTCCGATGGAAAAAGGTTTTTTTCCAATGTATTGTCATCCGACCAGTTGCACGTGGATAAATATTTTTGGAAAGATAAGCAAGAGACAGAAGGAAAAAATATAAAATAACAATAGGAAATTTGAAAATAGGTTCATCGTACTTAGTTACAAGTTTCAAGGCCGCGCTATACATGAAACAGGTAAGCTACCTAACTTGAAGTAAATAATAGAATAGAATAAAAGAAAGAAGAAAAAAAAGAAAAAAACTTGAAGTAAACATATAAATTTTCTATCTTACTCTTATCCTCGTCGTTTATAAAATAGAACATAATTGTTCTCGCGATAATCGTGATATTTCCTAAGTACCAACTAGCCTTGCTCTCGTCTTTTATATTTCATTCCCTATTTTTATGGAAACATGGAAATATTAGAGTATGTTGAAATAAAATGTCTTAGCGAAACGACAGTAAAGTTTTAGTATACCGAATCGAACTCCCTTTGGCAAGACGCGATATTTAATAAAGCGTCGGTATCTCCGCTTTAATCTATTTCGCTCCAAGTTAGATTAGGCTATCTTCGATACGGATAGCGCCAGTAGGATTGTACCAGTAGGGTGCAATGTGCGGGTTCTCGATGCATAGCCACCTTCACATGGTGAGACTTGATAATTCGTAGAATTTTCTAAGATTATTATTCTTTGAAATTCTCACCAAGCTAAGAGATATCCACAAAAGTTGAATTGTTAGTTATAAGCTAACTTAATTACAAATTGATTATTAACTAGTCATTAATTAGATATAAGTTGATTATAGTTTATATATAATTCTGGTCGAAATTAATTTTATAAAATGAATCAACTGTTTGAAAGATAGCAATTAATAATAAATTATCAATATTTACCTAATACTTCGAACATTCCGTGTAATAATTATGAATAATCAATTATTAGATCATTCCCAAAGTATGTGCCTTTACGATGCAATAATGAAAGCACGAATTAATCACAGAAATTGAATAATTTATTAGTATTTTAGTGTCTAATGAAAATCGAGTAACAATGGTCAGCACCATCTCTGTTTTTGGACTCGAAACGCGAGTTGAATTTTCAGATAAAATGAATGACGCCATCTATGATCTTAGTCTGGAACACAAGCTTCAAGTCCAAAGAACTCAAAGCTTCGGAGCTAAAAAAAAAAAGAAATGGCGCCACTGATTTTGTCCTGGGACTTGAGCTTCGAATCTAACAAAAGAGATGGAGCCACTAATTTTTATCCTAGAACACGTACTTCGGGTCCAAAAACAGAGGTGTCGCTGACCGTTGTTATTTGAATTTTTATTAAATATTAAAAAATTAATAAATTACTCAATTTCTGCGATTAATTCGTGCTTTTATTATTGCACCGTAAAGGCACATTCTTTGGGAATTTTCTAATAATTGATTATTAATAATTATTACACGGAATGTTCGAAATATTAAGTAAATATTGATAGTTTGTTATTAATTGCTATCTTTCAAACAGTTAATTGATTTTAGAAAATTAATTCATGAACTTTTATAATTGCATCGTAAAAGTATATTCTTTCGGAATTTTCTAATATAACTTTCGATATTAATTTCTTCCTAATTAATTGATTATTAATTATTATTCCATGGAATGTTTGAAATGTTGCCGTAAATATTCATAGTTTATTATTAAATACTATCTTTTAGACAATTAATTTGTAAATATTCATGCACGCATTTAAGAAACAATATCCGTGGGAATGTTCCCATATTAGTTTTGTTCATATTTTACTTCTAGTTTTGTTCGTAATTAAATATTTTTACGAACAATCGTACCGGCCATTGTTACTAAATCACGTACGCCTTCGAATAATCTTTAATAACAAACTAATTAGCGACAAACTGTGAACGAAAGTAGCATAACAATATTACTCGAAGCTTCAACTTTACGATACAGCTATAAAAGTTCATAAATTAATCGCAGAATTTAAGTAATTAATTTTCACTCCCGAAGCTACTCATTGAATTACCTAACAGATATTGCAAATTAGAGAAAAAGTAAAAATCGAACAGTTTTATTATTATCTCTATTTATTATATTTACGCAAACCTCATAAACCGTAGTATTGGTGTTAATAAAATGAATACTAATTTTTATTAAAATAAAAATGTAATTTTACATGTAACTAAGTACTTGACGCTATTACAAAACACGTTTCTCGGAAAGAATTGGTCTAAATATTAAATTTAATTTTATTAAAAAAACTTTCATATAAAATATAAAAATAAAATATAANTATTTATTATATTTTTACTCTAATACTTCCATCTTAGCTTCGATGATCGCTTTTTCAAATTTCCTTTCTTTCTAACAAATAATATTCATGAAAAAAGAGTCTATTTCGTCCTTTCTTTTTCTTGCAAATTGGCAGCGCGTCTACGTAAAAAAGATTGCGTCGACTTCACAGAGTCGATAGAAAGATAGTACCAAATTTGGTCAAGAATGACTAGCAGAGTTTCGCGCGAGATCTCGCTACGATGATAGAATAAAGATCGCGCGGAAAGTTTTTCAGCAACGCGTTTAGAATCGACGAACGGATCGTATAGTGCGTGGCATTAACGATTCTGATAATAGTACCATCGGAAATGTTGTTAAATATGTGACACATATGCCTATGTACCATGTACCGTTTCGAGGCAACAGGCGTAAAGATTTATATGGGAAAGCGATAGCCCGTTGTTTAACAATATGATTAATTTGTTAATACGCGCTGTTGAGCCAGGAAAGGCGTTAATAAAATGCTGCGTGCGAAATTAGGATTGCAATATGTGCAAGTTGTTAACAGTAATTGGATTTCGTTTACTTTGTTGATTTTATCTGTTCACTGAGAATTGGAGAATCTTTAACGTAGGATCGAAACAGTTAGAAGAATAATGCAGAAGATTCGAGGAATTAATATACCTTCCTTGTCAGCCTGAATTAATTTCTGAAGTATTTGCTCGAATATTTAAGACAAGGATCGCTTCGAGTTATTTGGGGAAATGTTTGCGTATTTACATTGAAAGATTTCAATCTAAACAAGATAAATAATATTATAATTGAAATACCGAATTCGAATTGAAAAAATTAAAAAAATTAAAAGAATTAAGAAAAATTAATATACTTTCCTTGTCGGCCTGAATTAATTTCCGAAATATTTGTTTGAATATTTAAGACAAGGATCGCTTCGAGTTATTTGGGAAAATGTTTGCGTATTTACGTTGGAAGATTTCGATCTGAGCAAGATAAATAATATTATAATTGAAATAGCGAATTCGAATTGAAAAAATTAAAAAAATTAATATACCTTCCTTGTCGACCTGAATTAATTTCCGAAGTTTTTTCTCGAATATTTAAAACAAAGATCGCTTCGAGTTATTCGGGAAAATGTTTGCGCATTTACATTGAAAGATATCGATCTGAACAAGATAAATAATATTATAATTGAAATACCGATTTCGAATTGATAAATTAAAGTTAGTAAACCGTGGCAAGGAAAACTTAAATTCGAGTAATTTATCTTCAATAAATTAGAACGCGTATGAAACAGTGAACGTAGAAATGAAATATGATTTCAAGTTTACGCACATCAAATTTTTTATATCGCCCAAACAGTGTAAATTCAAGCGTTTGTCATTGTCTGAAAATAAATACCGATTCTTGATAAACGATGATTACATCTATTATTATCTGTTTGAATGATTACCGTGCATTATATCGATATTGCAAAACAAGAATCAATCTGCATTATTCCTTCGGGTTTCGCATTTCGTCATTTATAATGTTACAATTAATATTAATCAAGGGCGAACGCTTACCGGTTGGTCCGCCTTTTCCCTTGTTTTGCAGAGTTTCTACTTTCTCGTTCGACTCGGACTCAAACTCGATTACGTAGACGGTTTGCTCGTCGTCACGATCATCGGTTGTCGAATCAGCTGGGTGTTGGTGGTTGTTATTAGCTTTATGAATCACCTCGTTGCTCTCCAATCGTCTCTGAGCGCCAGTGACATCGTAACTCGACACTCCGTGAACTGTAATACGTACACGTAACGTGAATTTAACAAATGCACGCATCCAGAGGTTACACAGTTGAAAAGTTAAAATTGCTGGAATCGTCGCGAACCGTCGTTGTGATGGACAATTCGAAATTGTTAAGAATCAGATTCAAGGATACAGACAGATTAGACATACTACGTTTCGAATAGATTAATTTTGCTAGAAGGTCTGAAGAAATAAAAATTCCAAAAAATATCCATCGTTTCAATTTCACCGATTGTTTCAATTGCAACTTTCAATTGCAATGATAAAATTCACAATAATTTCGCTAAAAGGTCTCGAAAAATAAAAATCCAAAAATTATTGTTAATATAAAATGAATATAAAATTCACAATAATTTCGCTAGAAGATCTCAAGAGATAAAAATCTAAAAATTATTGTGAATATAAAATGAATATAAAATTCACAATAATTTCGCTAGAAGATCTCAAGAGATAAAAATCCAAAAATTATTGTGAATATAAAATGAATATAAAATTCACAATAATTTCGCTAGAAGATCTCAAGAGATAAAAATCCAAAAATTATTGTGAATATAAAATGAATATAAAATTCACAATAATTTCGCTAGAAGATCTCAAGAGATAAAAATCCAAAAATTATTGTGAATATAAAATGAATATAAAGTTCACAATAATTTCGCTAAAAGGTCTCGAGAAATAAAAATCCAAAAAATTGAAACAATCGGTGAAATTGAAACGATTACAAATCTCTCTGTAACTATACATCTCGCGAGTTTCGTTGCTGTTGTTAAAGATGTAAAAATAGACGATGTATCGATATAAAAAGATATTATATAACGTTACGAATCAGAAAATCGATGTACTTTGGATAACGCCACTTGGAAACAAAAGAATCGCGAAAATAAAAAGAGGATTAGTCACTGATTCCCACACAGGCCGATATCGAATCACAGAAAGTGTTTCACGTGCTACATGTCGCCAATAGGGGGCAGTATATCGTTCAAGACGCGAATGTTGCCTCGACGGCGCCAGATTTGTCCCAATTCACTGACAAACACGTTTCCTCTATCTTGTCATCTGCAAATATTCCTTGAGATCATGGGATCAAGCGCGATTCAAGATCACCGATTCATGTGACCAAAATTTTCGAGAGTTCGAAAATCGTCTTCGCGATGCTTTTGCTACTTTTTTATCCAGCTATTTGCCCTTTTACCCGTAATAGCGTTACTCGAGTATTTCGGTACTCGATCGGATTTAAAGATCGATAACGATGATCGATCACGTTCGATGCGATAACGACGATTAATTTCGTAGATTCCATCGTTTTTATTTTCCTTCGTTTTCTGATCGACGAAATACATAATAACCGGTACGATCTTCACGCGTTTCGTATAATTACCGGCCACTGGTATTAATAACTCTTATCTCGAAATGTTTGACATGTGTACATACGAGCGTATACGTGCTCGGGAAATCGAAAATTTTGCGTTTGTGCTGCGTTCGATGCACGTTTCTTTTGATAATGTTATCTATATAATTATGCAGAGTGCATACGAGCGATATATGTGTATATATAACGAAATATCTTTTATTATTAAATTGTATATTTCATTGTGTTCAACTGCTATCTCTTTGGTTCACAGATAATTGTATTTTTGTTCTCTCGATTCGAGGCATTTTTAAGCAAGAATCACAGGTACGGGATAGATTGAATTATAGTACACAGGCTAAATTACAATCTAAAAATTAAAGTTATCTGACCCTCAAATGACCACGAGATATTTGTTTATCTTGCCAATAAAATTAAAAATGATCGCAATCGTTATTGACAAATCACTTGAAAAGTAGAAAAGACAGCCGCGGTGCGTCAATAATTTAGAGTTTACCTCTCATAGATAACGTTGCGAAGCATGTGACTTGAAATAAAGGAAATAAAATATAGGATAATGATAAATGAAATAACGAGAAGGAATAGAATAAAGAAACCAGATCGAACTTTGGCTTCTTACATTTTGCAATGTTAAACGAAAGAGAATAGAGACATCGTTACGAAATCTAATTTTAAAATCACAACGAGAAACTATTACAATTTCGATGCTAATATTCTTCTTTTCCGGGCGTATCCTTAAGAAAAAAGAGGAAGCAAAAAGTGACGCAGAAATAGAAGGAAAAACACGAGAAAATCAAGAGAAAGGGAAAACGTTTTGCGTTGTAAACGCAAATCAGAAGCTCGCGTCTACCCTGACACGATTACCTACTGCTAAATGGTAGGCCGTTATTTCCCCAGATCTTGCGTTATTTCATGATAAATGCGCTACCATTAGATAGACACTACTAGATGATTCAATACTACGCAGTCAACGTTCACCTTATGGAAACAGCTCGAATGATATCGATTCAGGGACCCACTTCGAGATACCGTGTTGCACGAGTTCCACGTATCGTATTCTCGTGACTCTGGAAACGCGAAAGGCGATAAAATCACGGGCTAGGAGGTGACCCCTTAATCAATTTGCGATGAATCGTGCCACGAGACAACAGTTCACGAGGGTTACGCCTTTCTCTACAAGCAGAATATCGTTCCACGAATTTCCAAGTCCTTCGCTTTTACTCTAAACTCCACAAATCGCGTTATTTCTGAACAACTTTTTCCTCGTTATGCGAATGGGAGTACTTTAACGTGACACAGTTGAAGAAACAACCTGTGAGATTGAAAAATACAAGTTTTCGAAAAACCACGAAGTTTCGTAAAAAAAAAAAAGAACCCCGAGAATATAATTAACATTGGAAGAATCAATATTGTTTAAATGTTCAAGTGGTGGTAGAAACGTATGTTTAATCCCGAAAGCAAATAAAAAACAGTCTTTGTCGAGTTGGATTGGCCCGATGGTGTATCGAATCTTAAAATTACTCCCCTGTGGAAAGAAACGAGAAGCGTGACTTATCGTGTTTTTCCTACGGTTCTCGAAGCTGCAATTTAATTTTATTCCTTCGTGAAATTTCGTTGAATATACCGAAGGGATACAAGGAAGCGTAAACGTGCTGCGTTTATGCGACTTAGAGCGTACACTTTGGAAAGAAAAAAAAAAAACCGTGCTTGTTAAGATGTATATTTAACTTTAAGGAATAAAGAAAGAAAAAAAGGAGAAAGATTCTCTCGTCTGACTAAGAAATTAAACACGTTTCCACGTTCACTCGAGTACCAGAAGTCTAACGTTCCTTCGACGTGCTTTCTAATACCTCGATCTCCTGTTCGCGCACCGTGTCGCGCAATTGGAATAAGAAGAAAACTTTGAAAATAATTCCGAAGTAAGAGAGAAAAACGGTAGGAAGAAATAGAGGAAGAGATTTACGGGCGACGAAGCAAAGTCGTTCTTCGAGATCTTCAATTTGCCTCACGGTATATTGGAGGCGATGCAAGTCCTCGCCAATTTCTCGTCAGACCATCTCCTGTAATCGTATTCCCGAAGGTCACTGGTGATTAAGACGGCATCGTCACAGAGTGTACGTGAAACCGTGGTGAATCGTTTCGCGTTAAGTGGAGAAAAAGTCTGTATAAGCGATTCTACGTAGAACGCGGACGTTTCGTGGATCACGTACGCCTTTTTCCCTCGAAGGGAATGAAGCAGCCTGAATATGGAAAATCCTGGGCCGGCCTTCTCTGTGCTGGTATCGACGTTGGCACAATGAAAGTTACATAAGCTTCACCTTTGTCTGTCACACGGAAAAAGTGAAAAAAAGGAGGAAAGGAAAAAGCTGGAGGAGAAGAAGAAAAAAAAAAGAATCGAGTGGACTCTATAGCTATTGGCCAGAGATGAGCTTGCCATCGAATGCTTTCACTTGGGTCGTACCGTTAAATCCGCTCGGTAAATACATACACAGCGGAACAATATCATTATCATCGTGATCTGAGGTTATCGTGTTACTAGGCTGCTATTATGTATCGAGAAATATTTGAAATGCCAATACGATATGGATCAATCGGCAGGTTTTCAGATTTTTATGAAACCAGACTCGAAGGTATGTCGTGATTGAATTTAGATCTAGAAAAACTGGATTCTTCCGCGTGACTGTGGAGAAATTATTATAACTTAATTTTAGCACTACCGATCTGTAATGTATACGTGACCCATAGACCAATAATAATTATATAGATAATATAAGCTAGAGGAATAAATATGTTATGTTTTATCTATCTCGATAAGGGTTAACGAGTTTGTCAAAAGCTGCTTTCGGTAACTACAAAAATAGAAAGCCTGAAATTACTCATTTCGACACGTTCGACAGTTTTAGCGCTAAAAAAGAAACGCTATTCAAGTTGCGTTCACTTCGCGTTCGAAGCAGTCATTTTTCCTAATCATTTTAGACTGGAAAATTTGTAATATGTCTCGCTGGGAACCGTTCATAAATCAACGAATACTTTGATAAAATCAGAGAGTTTGTATAACGACACCTGTTTTCTGAATCATTCTGAACATGCTGATGAGTATGAATAATTGGGCATGAATCATCTGTTGGGAAAAAAGGTGGAATTTTTTGGACGGTTTTACGATCAAGATCTGCAAAATGAGATACTACGAGCTGGAAAAACAATGGTGACACGATAATTCCGATGCTTCGCGGTTTACTCTGCGCGTACAATTTAGATAATTGACCCTTGCTTCCCGGTGCTTATCCTGCCTGGATAATTGCAGATGTAATTAATACAATAACGGTGTTAAACCATTGAACGCGATGTTACGCGCCAATTTGACTCTCGTTAGCATCGCGTTGGCTGAAAATGAGCTTGAAATTCAAAATAGAAAAGACCAAGCGGATAGTATCGTGAAGATGATCGTTTGATGAATATTATATAGACAACAATAGATCAAATTTTACGAAAATGAAGAGAAGTAACCGTTTTCTCCCTTTTGAGGAGAAGCATAAAGGAGAGACCTTGTCCACCGATCTTTTCCTATTCCTCTTATCTCGTATTTACGGCAGACTGTATATCACGATGAACGTCTTCGTGGAAGAATGCAACAGGAAGACAAGAGGCTTATTGTAAAATATAATTTATAATTTAAAATGAAAATGAGGAGCCACCGGTGGAATACAGTAACGATATCCACGAATTATACGAGTTTATTCGCATAAATTGACGTTCAATTTGCTTCAAGAAGATACTAACAAGAGATCCATTATGCGATATCGTGCTTTTTTTTTTGATACGACAAGAGCAACGTAAATATTTTTTAATCAAAACACTACTGTGCAAGATATACAACGCGTAGTGTACTAAATTTTGCTGTATTTTGGGGTACATAAATTTTACGAGTGATTCATATGAATGTATCATATTTCACGAGCATTCCCGTTTATCCGCTTATACGTAAAATCGCGAACTTTGCAGAGTCATCTTTAAGACGTACCAGCAGTATAATATTCGCTTCTGCAAATAGTCATTAAATTAACGATTTATATTCCCCTCTGGTTACCATACCGTCGTTAAGCAAAGTTATTCACTCGAAGAGCTAACAATATCAATTATTATTATTCTTTATTCTAAGGCTTAGCACCGATCCGGCCGCACTTAATCTAGCACGCTCCACTTCACAAGTTAAGGACGCCATTTTCTTCAGAGACGCTCTATATAGCGCGAAATAATAATTTTCGAAGCCGCGCCACGAGGAAAATTGAAGACGAAGCGAGACTCGTACAGGTTCGAGTGCTATTTGCGAATTTTCGCGCAAACTTTGTCATTGTTGCGAGGAATAATGGTACCTGGACTGTCCCGACTGTTCTCTAGCCGCATAATTCCGTAGGAAATGTAAAAGGGAGTCGTCGTGGGGTATGCTCGTTCGAATTATTTATACCGCGTAACAATGCCATTTTTCTATCGTTTCAAAACCAGCGCCGACCTAGTTCGTAATGCATTTGTTTCATAGTTGTTAAGAAATAGCTTGGCCGCGCGTCCCTATTACTCGGCTCTATCTCGTTGATAAACTTTTCACCGAAAAGTTCCCGGCGAACTTCCCGGAACGGAAGTGTGCTTAAAGTCTCGCCGTTCCGGTGTGCTCGTGAAATAGGTCCGCGGCAGTACAGGCCTGTTTTCTTGTATACCAGAAACTTTTTCACCGCCACCGGGAAATGTTAAGTACGTTGCATCGTTTGCAGCCTGATAGGAGCTGTAGAGCGCAGTTTGGCGCAAGGAAGATATCGGGGAGAGGGTGATTAGGGCAAGTCCGTGAGCTGTTCGTGGAATGGTAGGTGGAAGGAATGTAAGTGCTCTCATTGATATAAGGAATATGCATAGGTGTATGATGTTTTTCTTATTGGCTGAGATATCACGGTATGCGGAGTTAAGCACGTTGCATCGTTTGCAGATTGATAGAGGCTGCAGCAGAGTTCGGTTCACGAAAGGTATCAAGATTAGACGCGATAACGTAAGTACTTGGTTAAAAATACGGCTGGAACGTGAGTTCGACTGGTTATATTTCAGTAGACCTACTTTCACCGATATAGCCATAAAAAACCATTCACACGTGTTTTTCTCATTGGCTGAAATGTCAGCGGGTGTCAAGGTTAGCGTGTTCATGGGAGCTTCGAGAATTGGGAGATAGAGCGGTGTATAAGAAAAAAAAAAAAATTGTATAATAATAAACTCGACGACGCGGTAGAATCAACTCGTGTCTGGTCATGATAATACGTATAACGCGACGCAAAAGTTACGCAACATATTGTTGACTGTCCGTGGAGGCCCTCGTTGACTCCGATGTAAAGTTGTTCTCCATTGTACTATTCCCAGACGGCTCGCGAATCGGTCATACATGCCCGTGTACGCGCGGTTAATCATCCAGGCTTCGATTTACTACGCGTGATCGCGTCATCTGATAAAATTTCATTCGTCAGTGACAAACAGCAGTCACGTTCGGAGATATCGAACCTTTCGGGATCGTGTTCCCTGTATAGACCGATTTACCTCCATTTACCCTCCATTTACTGCATTTCAATCTTATGTATTACCACGTTCTTCTTTTTATTCTTTGTTTTTTTTTTCTCCGACAGAAACTAATATTATCGCGGTATCTATCATGAGATTTATTAGAATGTTTTACCGTGAAATGGTTGTTATGCCATTAGCGAAGTTTCGGAGATGTTTGTAGTTCTATCGTTACAATCTATCTGTAATTTACTAAATTGGCTTACTAAGCCTATCAACGCGATTTTCAACGTATCCGTAGTTTTCACACGTGTTCACAATGTAATTGTACCACACGAAGAATTCATTTGGAAGTATTAATAAAGATGCTTCTATCTAGATCTGTTATACATTAATAATTCGTAAATATTAGACGTGGAGAAAGTGGATGTCAAGTGAGAACACGTATAGACTCGCACGAACTGGATGTTTATCAAAATATTTATCAAAATAGCTGTTGCATTACTGGCACAAATTTATATTTCGCTATATATACCGCGAGATGGGTCATAAATTTTTGTACTTGGAATTTATTTTTTTTTCTCATGAACCGGCAGAGGTAAGAGGCACCGTCACGAGTAACCTCTGTTCCTGGCAAATTTAGCTACGACGGATTAATTTTAATAAATGTTTAATTTTAACAAATTACCTATACAACGCTAATGTGTAATATTTTTTATATGCAATCTTATGCGATCTATCGAGGAATATTCGAACGGTTTTGATTGAGAAATCAAACAACGAGGAAGGCGCGAAAACGCACGAAGCCAAGAAGCGTCCATTAAAAAGCAATTAAGACGTTCGGCGATAAAGTAAACAAGTGAGGCAATTTTTCAATTTACACGACCCTGGCGGATCACGAGCATCTTCGTGAAGCCTCGTAACTTTCATCGAAATTCATTCTCTCGATCAGCGTCCTCGTATTGACCTACGTACGCCTCGTGTATACATTTGAAAGGAGAAAAATCACGTTGAAAAAAAAGCGACGTTAGTGTTGCGGCCACGATATTATCGTGCAACTGTTTATCGATACCGGTTAAAAATAATATGTTTTCGAGAGATAAAATACGGGGCCAAAGAATCGTTGTTATTGATCGTGACGCGAGGATCGCGGATCCGATTTTTCGGCGGATTTATTTTTGGACAACGATAGAACGTAAAATTTGCATCTCCGGCTTCCTTACGTAAAATGTAAGCAACGCTATAGTGTGTGACTTTCGGCAGATCGCCAATACGGCATATAGAGCCTGTGTCTATCGGATGTACCGATTAAAATCTCTTCGATTCGATCCCTGAATGATAGACTATGCTCGTACTAGCCAGATAAGCACACGTGCAATTAAGACAATTACGATGCTAGTATATTCTATCCGATAAAAGAAGCGCAGTCATGCATTAGATATTATGTAATCGCGCACGTAATATGTATTTGATAGTGCATGTCTAAGAGTCTTGCAGAGTGTTCTATCGAAGAACCTTACAAGGTTCTTCCTGCATTTCGAGTCCATTGATTTACTCGTTTTTACTTTATCTCTTTCGGCGATAACGATGATCGATCATTCGTATCGAAATCAAAATACGAACAAACTTAGCAATATTTCGGAGAATCGGGGTATTTAAACCGTATAAATTTAGATTTCTCCGATCTCCAGTCTGATTTCATCGAAGCGAGAAAGTTATCCGAACTTCTCACCGATTTCTTATCTCGGATAAAAAATCTCACGTAAAAGGTTATACGATATCAGGTTTTTCGAATATCCTCTGATAATGAAAACTCCCATACTTTGTTGCGAATCAACCGTATCGCGACCTTTTGTTTCTTTTTTTAATACGATACATATCGACAGTGCAAGAAGAGTGTTAGGTGTGTGTATATAAGGAAATATTATATATAAAAGAATATCCGAGAGATTGTTGACTGCACGTGAGCAGAAGGTATAGAAATTTGAACGCGTGTCTAATTCTAGGAACAGGTGACGATCGATGCGACAGTTATAAATATCGTCGATCGCTGACGGATTATATTTATCGGTAAAATCGTGGGGCAGACGTGGCTCGATCGAATAAGAGATTCGATAGGTGTCCTCTTAGTGGGACTACACAATTATCTCGAATCTTTGTTCGAGAGGAAGACCTTCGAACAAACTCTTTTGTTTTTAGGCCGAGTCCAGCCGGTGGAACTTGGCCATCGACCAACTTTCACGTTCGTCGTGTATTATTATCGGAAGTATTGTTACCTGGCCTGAAGTATACAGCCCATTGTTCGCGTGCACGTGAACGGAGAGAAGAGGCTCACTAGGCTTTCGCCGGATGCTGTGGCTCCAAGGGACAACCCTTCGTCGTTTGTTTCAAAGTCGAGCGCGTGCACCAGATCGAGATAGTGCATGTTAGACTGATTCGAATTTGCCAAATATCCCCGAGGAAAAAAATCAGGATAGCCCGAAAGATCGCGAAGTTAATCTTACTTAACGGTGGAACAAGTTTTCGCAACGATGACTTTACCTTGAGAGGCTCGAGTAATTTCTGTGTACATTCAGAACTCTCGATTCGTGTTACGAGAACAATGCGATTCTTCGTTTTAGTTTTTAGAATGGCTATTAAAACCAGCAAATTAGGCAAAATGACTAGCCTCGGGTTTTTCGTTGCGTAATTACTGAAAATCTATAGCTGTGATTTTTCTCTATTTTTATTCACATGATAACGCAATTATATATAGTTATTTATTTTCGTCGTACCACTTCAATTACTATTAGTTATTTATAATATTACATAGTATTATATATAATACGTAGTATTATATTAGAAGCAGGTTGGTAGTCGCGAGTATTAAAATACTTTATTTACCGAAGTTTGTAACGAGCCTATAACGAGCAATGAAATTCTCTGACAGAGAAAAAACAGGGAAATTCTTTACTTAAAATATTCAAAATTGTTCAAAATTTACTATCGAAATTTTCGTATCTAACAACCGATTGACCGATCTTCTCATCGGTACCTCGAATAATTACCAAAACGCGTTGATTATATAATTATTAACCAACACTTGTCCTCGCAGCGGCTCATGTTATCTTATAGCACGATATTTCATCGTATATTTCACAGTCTATTCTTCGCGCGAATACTTCCGGAATTTCACGGTCAGACGCAGCATCGGGACGTCATCGCTTCCTTCCATAAAGAGCGTCGACTCTCACGTCGAGTGATCTTATTTTATACCGAACCTCTTAATATGCACGCCGTATTCGCTTCGGCTATGTTCAGACTTATGAATACGAAACGTAAAGACATATTTATATTCATTCGACGAACGAGCGACTCGGTATTCGCGCGGTAATTTTTGCACAAACGGGGACAGTTGTGCACGACGTTGCTAATATAACGACGACCCACGGGCTATAACGGTTCCCTGGACTGTTACACGGTTGTACACGAGCGGAATAGACGCGTTAACATTCGTAAATCCGCCATAGAAAGTCTGGTCGGGTTACCGAACCGGTCGACCAGAAATTCAGCGGACCGAGATTAGGATAATTCACGGTGGTCCTAGCTAGAACTGGGACATCAATTAAATCTTATGATTTAGAAGCTAGGTTTAACATTAGAACTACCAAAACCAGTCAATACGACTGTTTTCTTTTTCTCGTTCTCTAAACTACGCGGTTGTTTTTGGCCAATTTAATGTTCGCTGACAAGATGATGCGAGTCGAAAGATAACGGTACGGAGAACGTACAGTAAACCTGAAGTCTAAAAAGTTTGAAATTAGTCACGTTGAATAGTTCGGTAGCTTCAGTGGTAAAATGATGTTTGAAAATTCCCAATTGATCCATGTTTGAGAAATATTATGTAAAAGATCATTTGGAATGCATCACGGACCGAGGATATTTTTCTTGATTATATACGAACCGATATAATTTACGTTCGCTATAAATTTCTCGCTCTGTTATTCATTTTTTCATTCCCTATTCAAATAGCTCACTCGTCTGTTTCTTTATGCATTTCTTGAAATATTCGAATTACTTACGAGCTGATTTGAAAATTCCTTATAAATAATTTCGAAATAAGCTATGCCAGACAAGTATTTTATTTTTATTCGTCATTATCCGTTATTACTCGAGATTGAAAAGGAAGACAAAAGTCGATGAATCTCTCCACTCTCTTAATTTTGCAAAAAAAAAAAAAGAACGAAAAACATGTACATTCAAAATAGCCAAATGCTCGTTTTTCGCTCTACAAATATTTAATACAACCAAACAATGTATCTCTCTCCTTGTTTGAACGAGCGTAATATCTCGCTAATTGCAATTTTTCCCGAGTCTCAAAATGCAGAACCGCCGGAAATTATAAATAACCGCGGGCATAAACGAATCGAAACCAGGACGAAAATATTTAATCCTTAATTGTCTGTTTAGAATCTGAAAACGACGCCGGGGGTTCATATTGTATTCAATTACAAGGTTGCGGTTCCAACGAATCCCTTAATTTTCTCACTCTGCCTTTCTGTCTAAATTGTGTACCGACGCGGAAGCTGCTAAATATGTAAGAACTCGAAGGTATGAAAATTAAAAAGATTCGCCAGACATACGATAAATTATTCCATAAATAATGCAAATAGTTTTTTTTCCCCCAAGCAGGTAGAAGTTTATACGCGATTATCGATGCTCGATACCTTTTTCTCTCGACTTACCGAGAAGATCTAGTTTTTTCTCACCTTTCGTTCCCACTTTCGTTCCCATATTTTTTTTCTTCCGCGATAAATACCTCGATTTAAAGAACGATTTTTGTTTACAGCAACCACTTTTTATGATAATCATTCTTGGAATGACGTTACGATCTTGACAAAGTCTACGAGTTTTTATTCCCAGAAGGTACCTCATTCGTTGCATCATTAAAAAAGTCCTTGTTATACAACCAAGAGTGAAGAACGAAAATACAATATCATTATCTTTGCACAACAACGATGCACCCAACGTTAGAAGTTATTAAACAATTTAAAGTGCGACTTCCTGTGAAATTAGGCATTATTTTTATCATGTGTACTTAATGATACATCGGAAAGCACGGAATCCTGTTTGTATCGTGTGCGTTAATGGACGAGAAACGAAACTGGGCTAAGAATAGAGACGAACTGAAAATCGAACAGCGCATTGTGCCGATTAAAAGCGTTCATTATCGGCGCTGTTTCTGCTGGACTAAAGTCGAGACACTTCCAGTAAATCGTGGCTCATTATCGCGATTTATGATCAGCAGATTTTTCGAAGGTTAGAAGCTCTTAGAGGCAGTTAGAACGGTAATAGGAGACTTCGTTAGCCGATTTCGTTCTTCACCTGTAAATTACTCCATCCTCGTTAATATTCGACAATTCCAAAAGACTCGTTTGAAAGACAGATTTTTCCCTGCTTTTATTTCTCTCGTACGATGTTTGAGAAATTCTTGAAACACTTGAAAAATTCTCCGCTGAAACTTTTCTTACATAATTTCTTTACACATTACCGGATCAAAAGTAGTTCTACCATTGAACATCGAATACTCGAAATTAACACATGAAAACCTTCGAATTCTACGCACGACGTGAAGAAATCGTAAAACGCCTGGAATGACGGATAACGATAAAAATTTTCCGAGAACATTCCGATCTCTTGGTTTAAATAGCTGTCGCGTCCACCTTGATTCGGTGATAATGGAAGTCGCGTATGCGCCTCGCCTTCGAGATTTCCCCTCGATGACAAAGAAACGGACTTAGTAGCTGCACAAACAAAGAGTTGCGCAAAATAACGAACACGGAAAACCGGACGCGCGGGAACCGAATTAGCGATTAGCGCCGATCCCCTTAATGAATTCCCGGTAAACACGGGTAAAAGTTAGCTAAAGCGTAAATAACTGTAGGATGCGTTGAATATGCAAAAATGGAGACGACCATCGTCACGATTGCTCATTCGCGTCGATCTTCGTCGAAATCGAGGAAAACATCCGCGGAAGACATCTCGAAGCAATTCGCGCTTTGATTATAATCGCCAATAGTATTATCGGTGCTAATAATACCGTTGATCTAACGAAGATGATCTTAGAAGAGTATTAACACGTTATAGGCCTACGATGAGATGTATCGTAGTTTGCGAAAGAACCATTAGGGATCACTCGCGAGCTTTTATCTCGTTTATTTTCCTTTCTTATTATTATATTCTTTTCTTTGTTAGTCTCCTTTAGAGATGGGACGAATGACAATTTTAGAATTCTCGAAAAACGAAACGGAAACTTTGATTTTAAATTCTTGAAAGGTGAAACAAGAATATGACATGAATAAATATCTTATCTAAATGCAATTATATTTAGAACTAACGCATTTTGTTTCTTTATCTGCTATAAGGTTGGATATATTGAAAAGTCTTTCGAAGAATTACTATCGATAGCAGCGTGACGAGATATTATTTTCTTTATTTATCCAGTTACTGATTCTTTATTTGCCAGCTTTATGTCTTTTCGTGGAAAAAATTTTGAATTAATAATTCGGCGAACTTCCAGTCACGGGAGAGGTGCGAGATTTCAAATTGTCAGAACTGGAAATTTTCGTGGATCACGAAGTTTCCAGAAAGCCAATTTTATATTATAGAATATTAGCAACAGTTACTGAACAGTTGCTGAATATCATCAGGAATAAAGTGTCTAATCAGCAATGTGTCAACGCGTCGAGTGTCGTCACGGCCATCTGGCGATGCCAAAGGCATTTAATCTATATAACATTTGCAAAATTTTATTTATATATTATCTACGTGTACCGCAATGTAGTAAAACAAAGCCTCAGGCGTCATGAGAAAGTTACGCGGAATTGGTGTGGCAATCGACGTGTTAGAACTTCCATAGTTAATAATTCCTCCGGTTCTTTGCGATCGAAAATAGCCGAGAATGGAGTAATCTCCGAACTGGTTATCGCAGACGGTTGTTATTAAGGGCGGAGGCTTCGAGAGCAAAGGTACGATTAATCGCCCTGTGAAAAGGAGAAGAAGGAAGTGGAGATAAGACAAGTTTCTGAAAATAACATATGTACATATAAAGCAAGGATGCGTGGAAAGGAAGCGTCTATCGGCATTATCGTTCGCAAGATTAGCCAGATTCTTCCTACGTTCTTCTATTTTCTACATCTGTACCAACAGCGAAACACCTTCCTGCGAACTCGTTTCCTATAGAAGAAGCGATCGAAAGCACACATTAGCCTACTTTTTCCTCAATTCCCCATCTGGTCGATTGAAAACAGCCTACACACGTTCGGCATAGACATCTAGAGCCGATAGATAAGCCCCGGGCATTTCGTTGCGTGTTAATTTATGATCGTCGATATAGAACCGTAGAACCGTAGATCGCTGATAGATATCGCGGGCATTATTCTCGATTCGCCAAAGTTTCATCGGACCTAAAATTTCCAGGGATCACGGGTCCTCCGGGAACTCGAGAACGAACAAAAGTCAGACCTCTTGGGATCGAAAAAAAGAAAAAAGAGGAACGAGTCGGAGCGGTTGTAAAAGCGAATATAAAAACGAGTTGCACCACTTTGAAGATCGTTGGTCTTCTATATTTTTTTATCGATGACGTTACATTCACCTGCTGCGCGGTCTAAATTAATCGGATGGACTATTCTACAGTGGCTGATTTGTCGACGACTAATCTGGTCCTCTGACTAATTCGCGTTATCGTGGCTGTCCATCGTAATGACGTACGTGAATCCTTCTCTTTGAACGCGACCGAACTTCGTTCAGGTTACCTCGATAGGTAAGCTTGCCGGAAAAAAAATCTCACGCGATTACGAAATCCTGGAATCGAACTTCGAAATCGAAACGAACTTCTTCCTGATACTTGCATAATCGGTGGAAGTAACGAACCTGTCGATTTCACTAGTTCCACGCGAATTTTCGCTAGCTTGAAATGTTGCAAGAATTCGCAGCTACTCTTTCCTATGCGCTGATTATATAGCGCTCGATCGACTTGAATTACAAATTTTTGACAAACGAAACACGCGCCGGTTACGTTAGAATTTAAAAAAGATACTATCCTGAGAATAACGTATAAGACTTGGACATGTGTCGATAAAATTATAAGTTTGTTGAAAATCGAACGCAAACGTGGTTTCAAGTGTAGTACTATCTTGAACAATCGACAAGTTTGTCCAAGATAATCGACCATAAAAGCTTTAGAAACTAAGATCAGGTGAGATCTCTGAGTGATGATCGTGTGAACGGTAGCACTCGGATCCTCAGCGTGGCAATTATCTTCGCGAGCAAACCAAACGAGTCCCCTTCTCTACGCCTGGATCTTAAACAAAGTTGAAAAAAGATCAAAAGAACCGAAAGCATCCCTCTTTGCTTACACTTCCTCCACTCGTCACGCCCCGGCAACTTCGATATTTATTGTTTCTGCCCTCGATACATAGGCAGTCAGGACTCGCCTTAGGCATGCAAGCGCACATGCAAGCTTTTCTGCAGCTGCAGCAGTTCACCACAATATCCAATCGACGAGGCCTGCTCTGGCGGGTTTAAAAGGGCCACTGGCAGGCTGCCAATAGGGCTGACAGAAAACGACAGGCTCGTTAACGGATAACCGGCGACAATTAAGGTAAACGAATCGATCGGGCCAGGGTATTTAACTACCACTCGGCCCACCAACCGGTGCACGTGTAATTAACGTGTAAAATCAAATTCATGCGCTATCGTCGTTTTGCTCGCCGTTTTCTTTCTCATTTTCCCTACTCTTTGTTTTTTCTATTCCGTTCCCCTTTTATTTCATTCCCCGTTTGTTTCTTCGATCGCTCTCGCCGAGAGGAAGACCAAGAGTGTTATACTATGTATCAACGTCTCACAAGGGCAAACGTTGAACCCGCTCTAGGCTAGACAGATGATTTTAAAGCTCGCCAAAAGACGAAGTTTACGCCGCGAGAGTATTTCCCGGGCTTTCCCAAACACGCAGATTCCGTTCAAGTGCACTTTGATTCTGCTTACTTTGATACTCGTGTTTGCTCAATGGCAACGTTTTCGGTGCGTCGAGTGTTTTGTGAAGTAGATTGCAGAGTGTGGTCTAGTGCTTAGGTATTACACGATAAAACCTGATACCGCGCTTTTCTTCACGATTGTTCTATTACACACACGGATGATACTTTTCTCGAACTTTTGCGGAAATAAACATTCGTAGATTTTGCAGTATCCACGCGATCCCGTAAGTGTATAATGCCGGTAATCGATATCGGATTTGCAACATTTTAAAGACTTCGAAGAAAATTTATTGAGATTATGGGTTTGTAATTGTTAAATGATTATTACAAATCTTATCTTTATTTTTCGTATCTTTGTTTTGATGACGTTACCCTGTATCGGGATCAATTATGGTTTGAGGAAAAGTGATCGGTAGAATGGTTCCTGGAAGTTAAGCTGACCTTGCTGACGGGTTCGAAACTAGTTCGTGTTCCATACGTCGTGTTAACTTAAAGATTTTTATTCGATACCATTATTATATCGATTTTATGAAGACTTTCCGACAATGATAATTAGAAATAAATTGCTTTACTTTGGTCATCTGCTAGGAAATGTATACATGTATAAAATGTATACCGCAGAAAGTACTCGAGGGCCTGTGTTTCCAAAGTGTCGGAAACTATCTATGTTCATCGCGTTCCCCAAAGTCGTTTGCTTTTTTTACAAGACGCTCATCGCGAAGGGTGTGTTTGAAGATTCAGGATATAAGATGGTACTATTTGTTTTTCTCTTAGTGCGGTAACACGTTGGAACAACATTAAGAAAAAGATGAAAAGACTTCGTAGATTAAAGATGGAAATTCGCTGGTAATTCGCACTTTTTGTTTATTTATTTTTTTCCTCTCGATACGTCGAAAGTCGCGGCAAAAAAATGATTGCATTAAAGATTCAAAGGTAACACTCGCAAGTCCTTTATTTATAACTGATACATATATCACGATTATGTTTGGAACCGGTTTTTATTAGATTATCGCTGTTTGTTTTACTGAATAAAAATGAACATACTCGATATGATCGCTTTTTTTCCGGGAACGTACTGAGCAAAGGGAATAAAGTTTCTTCACAATTCGAATCTGGACCTTGATTAAACTTCGTTACGATTGAATTTCACGCAAACATTCAAATTGTATTTAGAATTCATTATTGTGTTTAGAAGTGGTAACTAGTCACGAGGGTAAGCGTCTCTATTTTTAACCGTGCATGATGATCCTTGTACAAAACAAGGTGTAAATTGAAATTCAACACTCAAGTAATATGGAGAACCGATTTCTTTAGGTTTATCACGTGTATATAAGTATGCGAATTGTAATAAAAATAAGTATGATCGATGTGACCGATTCGAAGCAGCTAGGTACGCATAATTATAACGACGAATTATTAGTCGATCGTCTGACGTATTTTTCACGACTTTGCCCCGATCTCCTGATCTCGATCACTGAAATGGTCTCGACAACGATAATTATCACGTATATGCAAAGGTAACAAAGTAATTATTGGTTAAAAACGCGAATTATTCGGTCGAGATGGTGGCGTGACATGTCACTTTTAATCAATTCTCGTTATACTTATCATTAAAAAACATTATAGTAAATAACAATTATAAATCCTAAAATATCTTAAATTATCGAATTTGAGTGGCTGGATTATTCGTGAATTACGGAATTATTCTTTCTTTATCATCCTTTTCTCTTGCAATATTTTTCGCAGGAATAAAAGCCAAAATAACAGTGAAATAACCGTTGAGTTCTTTGAATTCTCCTGATAAAGATCATCGATCATCGTACCTTGGTACTCTAAGAGCTGAAGGAAAGCTGAAAGAAGGAATAACCGTAATCTGTTCGATCATTATAAAAATAGTTATTCCTCCATCAGATAATACGGATTAGGTGAGAACAAATCGATAACATTGTTCTTCTCTTCCAATCAGATGGTAATTTACGTTCGGTAGATTATTTATAAAGAGGAAGTTCTCATAAAGGGGAATAGCCGATGGAATTGGACGTGGACCACTCTGTTATATAGCGGAAACGAGGGAAATTATAATTTGTGGCAACGGTTCAAACTAAATTCTCACCCAGCTGTCTTAGTCCTGGCTTCTGATCCACGGAAGTTAAATCTATCCGGTCGAACGGTTAAAACCTGGCTAACACGTGAGGTGCAATCACAGAATGAAGCAGCCTGTTCGTCGATTAGCTACTCGGCTACACGCACCGTCTATTCTTAACGGGACTTTTATGAAAGAGAAGTCGAACGATTCGACTGTATAAAGATATGTCTGAACAGTAGGAAGAACGCTATACTCGAAATAGTTGGAGAATCTCGTGTTCTCTTGACGAAAGAAACGATACCGCGACAACGATTCGCGGTTATTTTTTCAGAAACGAAAGTTTCATTACAGCGAATTGAAATGTAAGAGAAAAATAAACTAAAATTAAGGAGATCGAAGTAGAGACTTTTCATTCATTTTACGATTATTTCGAAAATCCTAATCTTCATAAAATGTCGCTGTTTTCCTGTCAACGAATATTTTCTCGCGATATCGCTGTTGGTTTCAAGATTCTAATGTTCTAAGCGTAGATTGTTGACAGAAAACCTGCAGGTACACAAGATAATTTACAGCAGGCTGTAAAAGAATAGATTATGTTTGATATTAATCGTAAATGATAATTTACGATTCATTTTGCATACTATGCAGCTAATGCGAGGAACAAATATTTGTGCGGTTAAATTACAGAAGAGGTAGAACAATAAGGCAACGCCGAATAATTTATAACGACAAAGATACATAGAAGACGTTGCAAAACACCGATGCCTACGAACTTCTCGTGTAAACACCTCGATTCTACATCGTGCAAAATTTCCAGCACACGAACGGAAACATTCGTCGGTCCGCGCGTCTGTTTAACGTTTTAAACAAAATACGACTGCGAACCGATTGCAAAGTTAACGAGAAAATTCAGTTAACGACCGATAACGATCGATATAAATACCACGGGAATCTCGTCGGGTTTAATGGTAACGACAGCACATCAAAGCACGTACAAACGAAACCGCGTGTCGCTGAGCTCAGGCCACACGATTCATTCACGAAAACGTCCGAATTCGAAACGAATCCGGATTCACTCGGTGCGAACCCGAGCGAACCCGGCTCTCGCCGAGCACTGTTTACACTCGCGCGTCTTATCAAACACGCGAGAAAGTCACTCCGTTTGCCAGAAGTTTCCACAGAACGAGTTCTTTCTTGCCCTGTGTGGCGCGGAAAAACGTGTGCGCCTCGTTAACGCGGTGATTGAACCGGAGGCGCCACGTGAAAATGCCGGTAGATCTCCTTAACGTCAAACGTAATCGAACCTCGTCGAGAGTATTCGAAATTTCGTCTACGTATCGGACCTGTGTGATATCCGTGACACACGGCGGTTCACTCGGAATTTTCACCTTTGAACGAAAGTGAACGATAGGAAATAAGATATAAATAACACTTGCCAGTACCTGATATGGGAGCAGCGAGGAAGGCTTGATTGGTCGTGATGAGCAACGAGACCAGCACGAACAAGGACCACGCGAGAACGATCATCCTGGATCGCAGTGATCACTGAGAAGTACTGATAGCGGCTCGATCAGCTTGCCAAACTGTGGACCGCCCCGGGCTTCCACTACGGTTACGGTTTCGCGCACCTGACCGGTATACACACGCGTATGTATCCGTAATTATTCAGCTGGTACGCCAACGGTTGATGTTCTCTCTTATATATATATGTGTATATATATATAGACACGCACGTGAACGGTATATACGTGTGTATATGTATACATATATACGTTATAATTCGGTGTATCAGCAGTTATGTACGTGTATGTACGTCAAAGCTCTTAATTCGGCGTTGCTAGCTTTCGAACACGTTTCTCTCGATGAACCGGGCCGCCGGGCTCAGACACGGCTTCGCCGACTTCTCCGACCAGTTAGCCAGCAGTGAACTGCTCGTGTTCCTGCCTTGGGCATCGTAATATACATAAAGTCGCCAGATAAGCCGCGGCTGACACCCCACCACGAACCTCCCCGTCGTGGGACGGCCCGTTTCCTCGCTCGCTCGCTCTCGATGGAACAGCTTGAAATCCTCTTCTCCTCGAAGCCGCCCCGCCGCTCGGTCCTTCCCTCTCTCTCTCTCTCTCGCTCGCTCTCTCCTTCTCTCGCGCTCGCTCTTACTCGCTTTCTATGCCAGCTTATACGTGCCCCACGTCCCCGTACACGTGTTCCCGCGGCGCGGATTGCAGTTCGCAAACACCAGTCGACCTGTGCAAAAACTACCGTTGCAAACGGGTTTCTTGACTGCTCAGACTTGACTTAGGTAGAAGTTTCCGACATTTTCGGATTATTACGAACGTGATTTTATCGCTTTAGTTGGTCCGGTGGCGATGATAACGAGTGTTAGGCCTATGATCCTTTGTATCGGATCTGTCGAATGCTCGATTTGATTCGAGCCCGATTTCACTTGACTTAGGTAGAAGTTCTCGACATTTTCGAATTATTACGAACGTGACTTTATCTCTTTAGTTGGTTCGGTGCTCTCGGTGACGATGATAACGAGTGTTAGGCCTATGATCCTTTGCATCGGATCTGTCGAATGCTCGATTTGATTCGAGCTCGATTTCACTTGACTTAGGTAAAAGTTTCCGACATTTTTGAATTATTACGAACGTGACTTTATCTCTTTAGTTGGTTCGGTGCTCTCGGTGACGATGATAACGAGTGTTAGGCCTATGATCCTTTATATCGGATCTGTGGAATGCTCGATTTGATTCGAGCCCAATTTCACTTGATTTAACATTAGATTTACGGCGGTTTTTTGTATACCTATTTTTACGGACATCCGTCAGATTTAGGGTAAAGAAAACCACATATTTTCTTTAAAAAATAAACGATGGGTTTAATTTCAAAACAATCGCAATATTAACAGATATAAGTTAATTAAATCTGTTAATATCGTATAATTGAAGCATCCCATCCGTCAAATTGACGGATGCCGTAAATCTAGTGTTAAGTAGAAGTTTCCGACATTTTCGAATTGTTATGAACGTGATTTTATCGCTTTAGTTGGTTCGGTGCTCTCGGTGACGATGATAACGAGTGTTAGGCCTATGATCCTTTGCATCGGATCTGTCGAATGCTCGATTTGACTCCAGTGAAAGCTCAACGCAAAGCTGCGGTTCAAGCTCGAATCCTTGATGATGTAGATAGAATTTCACGAGTTTAATCCTTCGGACGTTCGACGATAGAGGTAACTGTGAATGTTTTCCGTCCTCGAAGAAATGTTAATTCCGAAATGAAACGCGAAAGGTTTCATAAAAGGCTGTTTTCGAGTTAATTTGAAGAGGAATAAGAATATCTTTGGAATATATGTAATCTTCATCGTGATTATAGGGTTACGTAACTTTTGTTAATTGCAGGTTTACCGTTTTAAATGGATTTCATGTGATCGACTGGTATTGTCAACGGTTTTTAATTTTCCGAAGAGTCAATACTTAATTTCCTGTTTCAAATGGTAATTAGTCACTTGGCGCAAGAACATCGTGATTTTTATTTTCAACCTTGAATAATGTTTCTTCTGCACAACAAGTTGCAAATTGAACGCATAAAACGTGTGAAAATACCTCTGTTTAAGAAGATTGGAGGAAAATAACATTCATTTAACGAACACTTAATTTCCACGTGAGAATAATTAAGAGTTCCTCGTTCTAAATTACCTCTGAAAGCGGAAAAAAATACGTTCATTAATTTCTAATACCGCGATCACACTTTTAACACTAGAATTATTCGTTTTTGATATGTAATATGAATAAGAAACGATAATTTATTAATCGTAAAAAAGATGCTGGAATAATTGATCGTATCTATAGCGTTTATCCCTAGAAATCATTCTTGAAATCTTTATAATTTTTCTGCATGACTTAAGAATAATTTTCTATGGGTATAGATGCCTCGGGGAACACGTGTTCGACATTTTTCACAATTGACGTACCATTGGAGGCTCGTACCAAGGAAACGTTTAGCTATCACGTGTTGCAGATTCTATGCGGAAAAATCATGCGACACGTAGTATTATAATTAGATACTACGAAGCGCCGATTACGTTTTGTTCCTTGTCACTGAATGAACGATGACGAGATTCTGGGAAATTTCGTATTATCCTTGCACGGCGATGTGGAAAAGATCTGAGTCAATCCAACGACGAAACAAACAGAAGAAGAAAAAAACCTGGGAATAACGTGTCGAAGGTGTCGTATAGTGTGTTGGTCGAACAAATATAAACAACCGACAATGGCAAAAATAAAATTACGTTGGAAAGGAAAGAAAATAACCCACATCGTACGCTGTTAATTAACCTTCTATCGCAAACACTTCCATTATCTGCCAATTATAAGCTAACAATTAACCAGATAATAAATCTAAGTCCAAACGATTCTAGAACCAACTGCGATATCGTGTGAAAAGAACATAGTTTTCTTCCTTTGCATCACGCGCTTTTAAAGTCGACGAGAAGTCGATCGTTGAGACGAGCGGATAGGATTTTTGGTCGCTATTTCGGAATTCGATATTACGTAAAAAGATACGTGTCCTTGACATTCAGCGAGAAATTTTCAGGCTAACAGCTAAATCGAATGCGTTCGGCTAGATCGAGAAAAAAAAACGCGTAAAATGTAAAAACAACGTCAACATAGGCATCTGACGGTCTTTAGATAAGAGCGGAATACAAACGAGAAAAATAATGTTTTTAACAGTGCCTGCATAGAATTGCATTAAGCGTGTGCATGAAATACAGAGTCGAAGGCGTGTGCCAAGAATTACACAACTGAATGACTCAATAGACCTAACATTCGGGAGACGGTAAAGACCATGTGCAGCCACTTTTGTTCCTCGTTCTAGTACCTAAACATGTTGCCACAGGCTACTCGGTGATTATCATAATACCGTCTGCAACAATGTCTTCGAGATTTTCTCGTTCCGGCGAAATAACCGCAACGAACACTCGACGGCGAAGGCTCGCGTAGAAAATGCAAATTCCGTTTCCTTCAAACGATTTTGACTAACGTTAAACGACTCGTTGTTCTCGCTTTTCCGCATTTACGCGAAACGAAACATTTTCTTACACAGGTTCATCGTTACGAGTAATTACTGGAGTGTTTGAAAAATGAGAAACAGATTCGCGACGTGTCGTTGCGATTATTGCCAGATTTATATCGTGCCAAATTCGCTAAATAAATAGGAGTCGCGCGATAAATGTCCCGTGTCAGTGAAGAGATATATTCCGAATTTCGAGAATCTTGTTTCCCTGGATATTCGTTTTCCCCACTTTTTTAGTCACGCCGCTAAAACGCGGCTAAATCTAAATGTCACCGCACGTCGAGCAGCAAACGAGTTGTATTACCATAATCTCATCACAGGGGCGCAGATTATACCCGCGTTTCTACCCTGCTAATTCCACGTTAAATATTTTCGCCGGGGACACGGCCTTCCGGAACTTTATCTTTCCTCTGCAGCATGTTCCCCCGAGTTAATTTGTCCTCTCCGTTTCGCCGATAACGCGTAATCCCGATGCGTATCGATTTCTTCGATCGTTTATCGCTAATCAGAGATCTATTCAAACGAATACCAACTTATAAATATACAAAGACAGTATCGTTGATAACGGCTAATTATTCGCGCAGGTCGAACCGATACTCACGTTTTTATTTTATTTTTAATTATTCGAGAAGAATTTCGATATATCTTTAAATAAGATTAATCACGAAAGATGATTTTCGTTTCCTTGTAAAATAACAATCAAGGCTGACGAATCTAACGAATGGAAAGAAAAGGATGTGAATTTTTTCAATTCATACGTAAATGTTATTCGAGTTAATAATCGCTATCTGCTCGAAGATACTCGTTTAATACGTGATGGTGTGTGCATAGGAAAGAAGATTTATCGTCTGTTCCAGATGCAGCCTGTTTGGTTTGTAGGTTTGAAGGTGGAGATCACGTCAATGGATCTTTTATCGCCTGTCATCGAATGAGTCCGCTTTTTTTTCCTTTCTCCTCCTTGCATCCTCCTTCTCCTTTCTTTTTTACCGAATGACGAGCTTCTTTCATAATTCTGCCTTTACTAGGCATTACACGAGTGTCACGCGTTGAGGCTAACTTATGTGATACTTGACACACTGCTACCGACGATAACGAGCCACCTGGAACGAGACTAACGAGCATCTCACATTTCGTATGATGTATTCTGCCGTTACTGACATGGTACACGATACGTCTATGTTAGATGAGTCACTACACACCTCGTATTGACCGCCCTCACCACGGGGGACTTCTTTCCGCGAAGAATTCGTCCAACCGGCTCCAATTATCGTGCCTCGATTAGATCTCGATTGTTCATTTCCGACACCTTGAGAATACCGTAACCAATTGTATTAATAAGCGGGCAGACTTGCGTCATAAATCATAATCAATTCTATATCTAGCCAGATTTTAAACCAATCCAACCGCCGCAGATAGTACATTGTTGAGAAGTATTTATTATTAGAGTATTGACTGATCGATCGGTCATCACTATCGGTCAGTCTGGACACGCGATTAGGGTATCTGTGGGTAATTCGAACGAAAATAAAGCGAAGTTATGTTTTAAAATAACCAAAGCTATTTATACTAAAATGTCTAATAAACAAAGTACACAGAAATACCCGAGACATTACGTACTTACCACCAGTTTCCATTTACGTTTAACCACGTGCTTTCGACGCAAGTGATTTAATTAGAAAAAGCAAATACAGAAATTTGGAATCGAAGTAACAAGCGAGTAATTGTATTTGTAAGATATAATCCTGACCTTCGGATCGGGTTGCTTCTAGTTTTTTTTTTTTATATTAATAAAAACTGTAGAAACGAAGAAAAAAAAAAGTACGAAGCTGTTTAAATAGAAAACATTAGAGCTCGGTATTGCAAGGTTCATACGATGACGCGGTTGAACATTTCTATTTAAACGGAAATATCGTGGTTCGCTATAAGTCTCCATCGTTGCACGCCGTCCAGCAACACGCTGAATTATTTTTCTCTTACTTTTTACGCATACCGCATTCCGCAAATGTCAATGAAATATACGTCTCCAGATGGAGCGTATCAAATCGGCAAGAAGATGGTCCATATGACATCCTGCTTTTCGACGCCACCGGTCCTCCTTGTCACATTGACTTATGCTCGTTGGACCGTACATTTCAATCCTGCTCCGGGACGTTTTCTCATGCTAATTTCAACGCGGCCTGTTTTCATCTCGCACGATACTCACGTACACCGTCTAAATCAGTTGTTTGCGGCACAGCGTGCGAAACATTCTACACCGATGCACCATACACGTCCGATCATTAACAATAACTTATACACCTGTCAGATAAGTTGTTGCACGTTAACAGCATATTTTCTGCAAGTGTTACAGGAGATTGCTCCTTCTTTCGTTTCCCTTTTCTCCGTGTTGCCAGCGCATTCACGGACTTGGTATCAGTTTTGTCACAGTTTTCAAGCAACAGCTTTGAAACAGTCCGAATCCGAGGAAGGTCGTCGGTTTTGTTTATAAAAATGAAAGAGTTTAAAGAATTGTTCGTTTATACGTTTGTTTCGCTAAGATAATTTCAAGGAATCATGATAATTTCAAGGAAGATTTGTAGAAGGACAAAATGCGTGAACTTATTTGCGATTGATAAAAATTTCGAGGAATCAAGTTCACGCGAGAGTCTGATACAAATTGAAAGAGGGGAACCTCTCGGTTCTCTTAAATAATTCGATTGCATCTCATCAATGAAGGCATGCAGATATTTGCAAACCATTTCACGAGCTCCATTGTGTTTCTTTAATTTTATTATTAGATTTCTTAGCACGCGCGAACGCATAACACATGCGAAATGAAAATAGACTCATTGCGCCTCTGTTACCATGGCCTTCGCTACATATTTGCTTACAAGGTGCGTCTTAAAAGCATTGTAAACACTGCGTCCACCCAATTGATTGCGTGGCTCGTTTGGCGCGAAAAGGATCAAACTTGCTGCGATAGAATCTGCTGGACAGGATTGAATCTTTGCAATTATAAAACGAACGGGACGTTCCTGTAACGAAAACGCAAGTTTACGATTTGTAATTCTCAATTGACAATTACCGAATCGCACGATTATAACGTACACGATTGATTATTAACGGAACGGAAAATTACAAGCGATAGAGAGTATCAGTGAACTGCTGTTACACGAATAATCCAATTATCCGAATTGTTTTGTCCTTTAATGTACTTCAGTAAATGAGGTTCCGTTATACTTAATTCCTTCTTTTTTATTCCTTCAAAAAATTCAGTTCATTTTCCTTCCTTGATATCGTATCTGGAACAGTGGTTGAATTAATAATGCGTTCCCAATCTAACAATAAACCTCGTAACTCGAACGAGTCTCATCGACCTCGTTCGAGGACAAGTGAAAGATAATCCAAATAAAACGAACATGAAAAATTTCCGTTATTGAACATTTTATAGAGATCCCGTCGTGAGATAAATAAAGGAAGGGAAGATTTTTCTGTTTTAAAAGGTGGATCGGCACCTGATCGGTCTACGAGACGAATTAACGAAGCAACTCGTTGACACGCCGCAACAAAAGTTCACGTTTCATGGAGATCTATATTTAGCCGCGTGGATGTTTTGAAAAATATAAAGAAGCATACGGTACGATAATACCAGACGGTGATATATTAAATTTAATGCAAACGCCGCTGTGGTAATTCGTTTGCGAATTAATCTGCTCACGAAGAGGGGTGGCCATATTTCGATCGTCTTCCTGATGCAACGACAAGCCATTTCATTTTTCTGTGACGCAATATTTACCATTTACTTCGCTACCGTGTCATTCATCGCAGTTTATACTTCGAATACAATGTTTACTTTGCGTGAAAAGAGTATATTTTATATTTATCGATCACTGATCGTACTGTTCAACGCAAATTTTAATTTTAAGATTGAATTAAGATTGAAATTAAGCGTGGCAAACAAACTCCTGTTCATATTTAATCCAAAAATTATACGTAGTCTAAAATAAAATCATTTTATACGATGTTATAACATTAATTTTTATATTTGAAGGTAGTTGCACGGTAAATAAATTTAAAATAGATGAGTAACAATTATTTGGTGCGGATTATTCCGCTTAATAATGCAAATGGATTAATCCTTTGCACTCCGAATAATGTTCGTCGAAGATGTGGATGGATGTGTTCTCGGCTCCCGAAAATCACTTCTTTTATATATATTAGTAATTTTCTATATCTTAACTTGATTTCTTCTGCCATTTGCAGGAAAAACTTCAGGGAAATATACATTTCTCAAAAAGTTTTGCTGGAATAAGTTATTATCCATTAATCACTAATAAATTTTAATATCCCCTAAGAGAGAACAACGGAGTGCAAAGGGTTAATCTGCAGTATCTATTGGATAATTCTTGCAGAGTTTATATAGTACGAGTCCTTTTAATAAATAATTTTAATATACCAATAATACATGATTCGGCACTGATTTCTTCGATAAGATAGACAATGATAGAAACTCGAGCGACTTTCGATCACCGCCATCTATGATTTTGGACTCGAAGATCCGGAAAGTAACAGGAACATAGAACTCGCAAGGAGGTCGTCTAAACCTAGTCACGAGATAAACAAGGATAGCTAAAGGTTAGAAAAAGACAGAGGCGATGTTACAGCTAAAAATCACAAATTACTCAAATTCTGCGATTAATTTATAAACTTTTACAGCTGCATCCTAAAGCTGAAGCTTCTGACAACATTCTTACGCTACTTTCGTTCGCAATTTGTTGCTAATTAACTTGTTATTAAAGATTACTCAAAGACGTACGTGATTTAGTAACAATGGCCGGCACGATTGTTCGTAAAAATATTTAATCACGAACAAAACTAGAAGTAAAATATGAACAAAACTGATACAAGAATATTCTCAAGGATATTGCTTTTGTAACTCGTGCATGAATATTTACAAATTAATTGTGTAAAAGGTGGTAATTAATAACAAACTGTTAGTATTTACAGCGACACTGCATACACTCCGTGTAATAATTATTAATAATTAATTAGTTATAAAGAAGTTAATGCGAAAAGTTATATTAGAAAGTTCGCAAAGGAGGGGCTTTTAGAATGCAATTATGAAAGTTCTTAAGTTAATTGTAGAAATTGAGTAATTTATTAGTTTTTTAGTGTAATTAATGAAAATTCAAATAACAACGCTCAACCCAACGCCGATAATGCGCTTTTGTTAACATATAGATTACAAGACGGAAGAGAGGTGAAGCATCATATACATCATACAAGTACATATAGGTCCCTAATATCTGCCAATGATCTCAAGCTTTAGATATAGATAATATCGTGGCACATACTAAGGTCATATATCGTATATATTATAATAATCGTATTCTCTATATTTAACTTCGTCTAATATCCCATTGATAAGGGGATATTTATTTAATTGATACTTCCACGAAAGTAGATAATCAATAACTGTTGATCTACCAATTACTTTAAATCTCGATTCACGTCGAGATTAACAGTGGAAGAAACGAGTGTCGATCGTGATTATAGCGAAAACAATTATGTTCTATGTGAAATGTATATATTCACTCAGATATTATAATTATTCAGATCTAAACGCTATTATGTGAAATATTCGAATTCTCAAATAAATATAAATAGAAAGGAAAAAATAAAATCTGAAAAAAGAAATAATGGAAACCTGAAAGAAAGAAATAACACCTGAAAACAAACGTAGGGAAAATTTTAATGTTACCCGTCCGAAGTCGACGTGACAAATGTGTCGACCAATGACGCGTCGCCATTTATATAGCCACTGATCGGTCGAACATCCACGGAAATTTCCGAATTTCACCGATTCCGTTATTACTTTTGCGCCTTAATAATTAATAATCTATAAATTTTTTCACCTTTATTATAAATTTACGTTACAATCAATTTATTATTAACAATATTAATTTGTATTTATGGATGATAAAAAAGCCGACTCTCAAACAGAAATATGTAGAAACATATATATAAAAAAGGTATAAATTGTTTCTTTTTATATATTATTTTTCATATTCTTTAAAATTATTTTATCGATCATTTTTCCACGGATTATTTTTATAACCTGAACTAATTTATACGATACGTCACTTCACAATTTGTATAGTGAGTAATAAAGGAAACATACGAAATACATGTTGGTTGATAAAAATGTTATCAGTATTGAAAATATTTATGGTACATAATATTTCTTCTGATTATGTATCACACCTGTAGAGAAAGATCAAAACTTTTTTTCCAATTTCAAGTAAGAAACTTGTACAAATTCCTAATATAAAACTTCTATTGCATTTTCAAATGTAAAATAATATTCTTAAAAATATATCTTTTTAACATTATGTATCATATATAAACATACTGACAAAATATTGATGTACCATCTAGTTATATTTTGTTCGTTACTAAATATCCCTAACTTTAGGTCAATTTTCATGAAGCGACAATTATATGAATACTTCATTAATTGAGAATAGAATATTCATGAAGATGTCCTTTTACGATTTAGAAATAATTGGGAGTATGCCATCTTACAACGTTACTAATGTAAAGATTGATAAAAAAGCGGAATTTGGTCCTCTGTTGAATCTTTTACACGTTTTATCGCATAGTATTGTGATGTATACAAAGGACACTTGTGTGATATTAAAAAAATAATTCTTATCCTTAAATACTTGAATTAAAACCAAGTAAAGTTCTGACGTAGTTATTGAGGATAACTTACTGTCAAGTTTTGACGCTGCATGATGGATTCCATACCCAGAACGCACGAAGGTTTGTTCGTTGTAAATCGAATTCTTTAGCTATTTAAAATTAAAATTATATATTGTTATAAATTTGTATTTATAATTCTAATTATTTGTATAATAAGGTTGCATGTATCAAGAAATATCTACTGATCCTTATCTAAATTACTTCCATTAGATTTGCTAATACTAATAAAATCTACAGAGGAAATGTGATATATAATCATTAATTTGTAAATACTTAATCCTAATTTTAATTTTATATCATTTTAACATAAATATGATACTTGCCCATAATAATTTGTATTTTTATAAGGTCTGTATAATATTAATTCATAATAATCATTTTTAGATATTGAAGCACAAATAAGGGAAATACAGTCAAAGAAAAAAGAAATTCAAAATTCATCAACAGAGAAAGATCAAGTAGGATTAGGAAAAACTGGTTTTTATGATCAAGATATTTATGATGGAAGTAATAATAAATATGAAGGCTATGTTACATCTATTGCAGCCAATGATGAAATTGAGGTTATTCCATTTTTTTCTATAATTTCTCTTCTTATTTAAACAGAATAATATAATACTAAATTTATTACGTTTGTTTAAGGATGAAGATTATGAACTAGCAAGTTTTAGTACTAATAAAAGACCAGGGTATACTGCACCAGCAGCATTGCTCAACGATGTTGCACAGGTAGATATTAAAAATAATATCTTTATAAAAAGTATAGATAATAGTACTAATAATTTTAATTTGCTAATACTTCACTTTTTATTATTTAGAGTGAAAAAGATTATGATCCCTTTGCGGACAGACGACGACCCACCATAGCTGATAGAGAAGATGAATATAGACAAAAAAGGCGAAGAATGATTATATCACCTGAGCGTGTTGATCCTTTTGCAGAAGGTTGGTATTTTTTCTTTTAAATTAAACAATTTGCAAACAAAACAGGTAATTAGATATTAAGTGTGTTTATATATTATTATTCTTATTGATATTTTGAAGCAATGTAATAGAGTAAAATGATCATTTTAATTTAGGAAATAGTATATTATTTTTATGTAATAATATATTAAATTTTATAAATTTGTGATATTCTTTTTCTTAAATATTTTCAAAATTTTACTTTGGTCATTTAATGTACTTTACTGATTATATTGCAGCAAGATATATGCACAATAAAGCTTCTATCACTGCAATTTATAAGAAGTTATGTCATCTTAAATATACTTCAACATTTGATAAAAAGTCAACTTGATTTTAATTAATAAAAATAAAATTTAATTTGATATATATTAATATTTGTTTTATGTTTTTCCTAAATAGGTAAATAGTCAAGTTGCCTTTTTTTTTACAATTCACAGTACTATAAACTTCATAACAAAATAGAATACTACAAAGTTTCAGTAATTGAATGATTGATTTTTATCTTTTAGAAATTTTATCATACTTTCATATCTTTGTTGAAAAATAGAAAAATATAATATAAAAAAATATGTAAACCTCAAATTATATAATTTGTATAAACATACAACATAATTTTTTAAATAATTAGTAAAACAAACGTAAATTTTTGCATAATTTGTGG
>NIJG01000161.1:6919364-6937019 GCA_002201625.1 Euglossa dilemma
TTAAAATTATTTTTATTTTGAAGTATTGCATTTTCAAATAATAAAATTCGTCTGAAAATAATACTACTTTCTTAATTTAAAAATAAATTATATAGATTGTCAAAATTACAAATATTAAAAGAAATTCAAACGTTTAAATAACGTTCACGCAGATAATGTGCTTATTGGTAATTCTTTAATTGTATAAACAAATTGAACTGTTTATTATTAGGGGTAAAATTTAAAAATTATAAAAAGAAAAATATGTGAAAAGATACTGATCTTTGTTTAAATTTATAAGAATACGATATTCATTGATGTAATTAAAAATGCTTATAAATAAAATGCATATTAGTTAGGTTATATATTGTGATTTTGTTTATATGACGATCTCTGTTATTTTTATAATTGTTATTTAATCTACGTTAAATATACTATTTAAAATAATTTTAAAAAATTAGTTTCATTTTTGCATATAACATTATCGTACACATATGAAACCTAACCTATACATGTATATGTTTAATTTATAGAATTTATTCAATTTATATCGTAAAATACATATGTACATACAAAAAATAAATTACCTATACATGGTGACACAATTTAATAATTCCACTTTATGTTACATTAATAAAATTTACATATATGTTCTATATATACAAGAGAAATAAACTTTAAATACTATTAAATTTTACAAAAACATTTCGTTTTCTAATTTTGAGTATTTTATTTAATTGAGGTATATTTAATACTGTCTGCTTTTAAAAATATGAATAAATTACTCAAATAATTTATAAATAATAGTATAAGGAAAATGGCAACTAACAGTTACAAGTATGTACGTTTAGAAGTAATAGGACATATTTATTAATAAACGTCAAAACGCTATTTGATGTATATGTCATATCTATTTTATATAATAAAATCAATCCATATTTCAATTAATATATTATTATATTGTTAAAAATATATTATATAATGTAACTATTATTTAATTATTCAATAATTAAATTCTAAATAATTGTTTTAAATAATTGCTTTAAATAATTTTTATATATTATTGACATTGACATAAAATTTGACAATGACCTTAAACACATTTCTACAAAGTTCGTAGTAAGGTTGGTACATCCTCACGTGGGTAACTTACATAACACAGGTACCATAAACGACTCGACTGCGGTCCATTTCTAAAAAATGGCTGGTATTGCACCGCAGGCTTGTAAAAATGTGTTTCGGCAAGTGAGTATAGTAAAAGTTAATACTTCTTATCAATATATAATTATTTTTCTCTAATCGATCTTTGTTATTACAAATTTTTGTGCAAATTCGCAATAAAATGTAACTTCGATGTATTGTATTATTGATGTCAGTTCCATTGTCTTTTACTTTCATATATTTTTACATTTACATTTAACAATTATTTATGATGAACATTTAATAATTGTTCTAATTATTAATCAAAATAATTAAATAATGTTATTTCTCTATTTTTATCTATGATATTAGTTTTTTTTTGTCATCTAATATTGTGCAATAATTGTACAAATCGTAATTATTTTAGTTATAGATAATTTTTAGGAAGATGAAATATTCGATTGAATGTATCATTATATCTATAAATAAATTTTTTAATTTTTGTATTTTAGTGCTGCATGATCAACAGTTACTGTTAAATACATTTATTTAATTAAGTTTCAAGTACTTTTTTATATTAATTTTCATTGATTTAGATTAGAGGATTCCATATTTCTGCAAATCAAAATGCTGAAGCCAGATTAAAGACTTTTGCCGTGTATCGTTGGAATCCAGATAAACCTGATGAAAAACCACATATGCAAGAATATAAAGTAGATTTAAACACGTAAGTTTATTCAGAATATTCTTTTAATATATAACATGATGTTAGTACTACATTATTATAGCATTAATAATATAATATTTTCTAATTTATTTAGAAATTATTTTAAATTATATATTATTTAATTTGTTTAAAAATTTCAAAATTATAGTTGTGGTCCTATGGTTTTGGATGCATTGATTAAAATTAAAAATGAGATTGATCCAACTTTAACCTTTCGTCGTTCTTGTCGTGAAGGCATTTGTGGTTCTTGTGCCATGAATATTGGTGGCACAAACACATTGGCATGTATAAGGTATTTTTTCATTGATTTTATTGAAGCTTTCAGTCATAATTAAAAGATGAACCTAAAGTAAGAATTATGTATTATTTTAGCAAAATTGATACTAACTTAAATTCAACTAGTAAAATATATCCTCTACCACATATGTATATAGTAAAAGACTTGGTACCAGATCTGAATAATTTTTATAATCAGTATAAAAGCATTCAACCATGGTTGCAACGTGGCGAAGGAAAAGAAACTGGGGCAAAGCAATATTTGCAAAGTGTTGAAGACCGAAAAAAATTGGTAATCAGCATTAAAATTGTTACTGAAACTTTTATACTTTTTAGTTTATTGAAGTAATATATAACTATGTGACTTACTGAAATAATATGCAACTTTTTTATGACATAGGATGGTCTCTATGAGTGCATCTTATGTGCTTGCTGCAGTACCTCTTGCCCATCATATTGGTGGAATGGTGATAAATACTTAGGACCAGCCGTACTTATGCAAGCTTATCGGTGGATCATCGATTCACGTGATAACAAAGCAAACGAACGTCTTGAAAAATTGCGGGATCCATATTCAGTATATCGTTGTCATACTATTATGAATTGTACTCGTACTTGTCCAAAGGTAAATTTAGTTAATCTGAGGCACATAATTTGAGTTTAAAAATAACATGCTTTATTTTTAATAGGGCTTAAATCCTGGGAAAGCAATTGCAGAAATAAAGAAATTATTAGCCAATATTGAACAGAAAGGAAAACCCGACCTTAATGCTGCTGTATAAATAAAGGAAAAAACATTGAAATTAGTCATTTATATGTACTTCTCGTTTATTATTAAATATAAGGATATGTTTGATTAGATGGAAACGAATAAATAGTTTATTTAAATTATTTGATAAAACAGTACATAGCTGAAACCAAATTTTTTATAACGAGTGTGATTTATTGTAAATAAAATTCAAATCCCTTCTAATATAAATAATTATATTAATATTTCAATTACATACTTTATATACATTTATAAATGGAGGTGAAATATAATACATTAAAACTCATTTAATGAACGCAATGGAATATATTGAATATTTTATATTACACGTTTTATATTTTTGTAGTAACGCATTATTGCTAATATGAATCTTTGTTGATACACTGATTAATTTTATAATGAGCAAGATGTTACTTGGATATGTATTTTTAATCTTTTTATTCTAAAAAGGAATATATATTAATCTTGCTGATATTTACTAAATCTAAGTCACGTTATCTTTTAATGTCATCAAAAATATACGCGCATATAATTCTAGAAACTTGTACGTTATAATTGATCGTAAAATTAAAGTAAATTATGTAATAGTAAAGTATGTTAGAGAATAAAGATATTTTAATATTTTTCAATTCAATGTTTGGATAAGAATACGATATGCATAATTGAAAACTATCTACAAAAACGTTCAAAATTTTTAAAGATTACACGTACATCACAATGAAATTTAAGGCTCTGCAGCCATTCTATTTCTTGCCGTTTCTCTTGATCGATTATGTACTTCTGCTGTTCTTAAAGTGATACCGAATATATCTTCATGATAACGATTTTCGTCCTAAAAACAAATTATATAAGCAATTAAAATCTAATGTTAAGTCATAGAATTATGATACTTACACGTAACGATAACATATACGCCTCAACCTGTTTATCAGTCATTTCACCATGAGTTTGTATAATATGTTTCAAAGTTTGGTAAACATCTTCTGCCATTGTACAGTCACCACAAACGTAAAAATGGCCTCGTTCATATACTAACATATCATAAATTTGCGAAGCTTCTGCTTGAATTAAATCTTGTACGTATGTCTATTAAAATTAATAGAATCAATAGTATTTAAAATATAATAAAGATACCTTGTAAACTATTTAATAATTTTTTAAAAATTGCAACCTTTTTTAATCCACGTTCTCTCGAAAGAGCTAAGAAAACTTTATCCAGGACACCAATTTTTAACATTTCTTCTTTTTCTTGCCTGTACAGATCTAAATTTCTTTGACGGCAACCAAAGAATAACCAGACTTTTCCATACTCAAGTTCTATAAATTTTATAATACATATTTATTTAAATAACAGTGTGGTATATATTAAATTATAATACCTGGTTCTTGTTTTATTTCTGCGAGGCGATGATGCCAAAAACCACGGAAAGGAGCAATTCCAGTTCCTGGACCAACTAGTATCATTGGTTCTTTTGGTTCGGTTGGCATATAAAAGTTCGGTGCACTAAAAGAAAAATTCGTGAAATTAAAAAAAAAAAAAGAATTTTTAAGTAACTCAAAGGTTATATATAAAATTAAATACCTTGTGTTTTATATTGTACTACAGCAACAGTAAGATGTATTTGTCCTTGATGTACATCGGGAGAGGAAGAGATACTATAAAATCTCGGTTGCAAAGGAGTTAAGTGAAGTAGTAATAATGGTGCGAAAGGTTTTACAGATGGAAATTCGTCTAATACTTCTACTAAATTGGGAAATTTCCAATGTCTCCAATCCTCATATGCTGCAGGATCCTAAATATAAAAAAAAAAGTAAATATCAATATTTGTCATGCTAAATGAATTTATTAAATTTAAAACTGATTGAATATTTACAGAAGCCAAAAGATTAAGTTGAGCTTGTTCTTTAGGATTTGTTGCAATCGATGCAAAGTATCTAAGAAGGTTCGGTGACGGTGGTGTCGTAATATCTAAGAATCTTTTTAATAATATTCTCAAGGAATTTGGTAGATATCTATCATGTGCTATCCATGTTTTTAAGATTCCTATATAAAGATGGTAAAAGTAGAATTTGTTATCATTGAGTATCATTGAGTAATAATTTAGTAGTTTTAATAATATCAATGCAAACCATTCGGAGTATGAGATTGTTTCTGCATTTGTAATTCAATCGGTACGTTTGGATCAAAAGGAGTTTGTATACGTTTCAAAATTCCTTCTACCAATTCTGATCTATTACATGCAAACACTCCTAAATGATCACCAGGTTTATATGGTATTTCCATACTTGCTATATCATCGAGTTCCAATAGTAATGTAGTTCCACTATAAAAGACAAAAATTCTAAATGAAATTATCGTGAAATTATCATTTGTCTATAATATATAATTACCTTGATAAATCACCGCTTAAATTTGTTTTTCTAAACATGTTACAGGTGGTAACGTTTCTATTGTGACATTTACTTAAAGCTGAAATATTGTGATTATGAAAATGAAAATTTAATTAGTTACGAACAGTTTAGTTGCGAATAGTTATAAATAACTATACCTTTCCCAATTGGTTGGGGTTCAGCTTCTACAAAACGAACAGTTGCTGCAGACAAAGCTTCGGACCCTAAAGACAAAGCAACTTCAAGCAAAGTATCGTCATCGTCTAAACAAAACGTTTCACACGCAACCTGGAGTAATTAGAAGAAATAATAGTGCTTTATAATAAGTAATATGGAAAAGTATAATAATAAAGTACGAACAGTGAAAGTATCAGCTGCCCACTTTCGAAAAGCTTGTTCCTGGCCACACATTTCATCTCCTTGCGCCAATTTCAATAATCGTTCTCCACCTAATTCGCCTAACAAGTTATCCACATAGCGACCAAATGCACAAAAGTTTGGATATGCTGATGATCCTAAAGCGAAGACGGCAAATCTGAAAAAGAGATCATAGATTTCGGTTTACATTTGTTGAATAATTTTTTAATTATTTATACGTATATGTGTGGGTGTGTACTTGCGTGCGCGTGTATATATGTATATATACCTGACATTGCTCAAGGGACCAAAAGTGTCTTCCGTTTGAGAATCTGTGGTAGAACCTCGAAGAGAATCTAATCTATCCAGTTTCTTTGAATTACTTACTTCTGTCTGACTATTCGCTTTGATGAACGATTTTGATGTTGCCAAGCTGTAATTGCGATATGACTAATGATGAATTAAATTTACAAATTTTATTTTAATATCAATTATAAAAGTATGCAAGTACCTTATTTTATTGCCGCTATTAATATATGTTTCATTCATTTTCATTGCGTATAAATTTTGTGCGAAAGCCTAAAGAATAAAATATGTATGAAGTTATAATTTAAACTTTGTGTTGTTTGATATAAATGAATTAATTTACTTCTCCGTTCTCCGGAGGATCACCGTTTCCAAAGGTGGATGTTATAACCAATAATAATGCTTCGTGTTCTATATTACTGATGTCATAATCTGACATGCACAATACCTAAAATTGACAGTTTAAGTATTTTTCAGGTAATATTTCTGCAAAACTATTTAATAAAAACTGAAACTCATGTGATATTGAAGCAAATATTGAGTACCTGCGAGTGGAAAGCATGACCTAATAATTCGCTAAGTTTTTCAGCGTACATTTGCGATGTACCAGTTTCCGTAGCAAATAATACTGTTGCTTTTATTCTTCGAGATAATGCTCTTCCAAATAACTTTGATGTAAATTTTACTGCTCTAAAATTATTCATCAACATTATTTATTTATGAATTAAATTTTGTTATTTTACATGTTTATAACAAGTCACCTTGCTATTTGTTTGAAATGAAACTTTCGTCTTGGTTTTTTAGACGTTGATCTTTTATCCCGACCTTTTTTCCAAACATGGGTCTTCCAAGCAGGATCCTAAAATTATATTAGTAGCGTAATATAATAAGTACATGGTAAGAAATAAAGAAGTTATTTAATAAAGACCTGAGCATCATACGATGGCTTCAAATAATAAAGGGCCATCTCTTGATGGAACACAGGTGTAGCGGATCCTGATATCGGTGGTACGATCCATAACCAGTCGGCTGGACATCCATTTCTTAATCGCATTTCGTTTTCGTAATGTTTCATAAAAGATTCCGAAGCAGTGTGGTGATCTACTATCGTCACATTTTTCATCTAAAAAAGTTCGGAAGGTCTATTACAACATTCTTTAATAAATTTTTGAATAAAAATCTCTATGCGTATATACTTGAAAACTATGCAAAACAGCAAGATTAGCTTCTATCATAGCTTTGTCTTTCCATAATGACGTAGATGTTCTTGTATCTAATCCCATATGCGTTGCAATTGTCTACAAATGAAATCTATTTTAGCATATAAGAATAAAAAAATAAATATTTTACGTTACAAAGATGTACTTCTAGTAAATTGTATCGTTGAACATCACATAAATCTCTAGAGCCAATTTCAGTGCTCATATACCATCCATTGAATGGCGCGGCTGTAAACTCTAATCCTCCACAATCAAATACCATTCCAGATACAGCAGGAACCGCGAACCATTTTAATTCTAATTTTTCAAACCACTCGAAACTGAGATAAAGAGTAAAAATTTAATAAATAGTTTAAGAATATATTAGTAATAAATGGGAATACTTACTTTGGATGACTAAGAGGTACTTCAAGCACAAGTTCGCTTGGAATATCGAAATAATCAGGATCATGACCGTTTGCTGATAATATCAATGGCAATATGTCGAAGCGAGTACGTGCACTTTTCCAACCGAGTTTCATGCATAACTGTAGAAACAATAAGTCATGTGATAACTTTGAACTAAAGATATGAAACGTCTAGAAACAATCGTTTTACCTCGGTAAATTCAACGTTTGCAGGATCACCAGTTATAGTACCGTCTAAATTTTTATACCCTGCATAACTTATCAATTGTTGATTCCACACTCTGTAATCATGTTTGCCATCTGTGCGTTGTGGAAATATTGTTATTGCAGATCTGAAAATCCAATAAATAAGTAGCAACTATTGAATAAAAAATATTTTTAGTTTAATTACCTAATATTTCCTTTGTTCGTGCTATACTTAATGTGGTTACATAATGCTTCAAACATGCCACTAGTTGTTGTAACATAACGACAATCAAACACCTACGGTAAATTAATATATATGTACAATGAATTAGTAGAATATTATTTGATTTTAATTCTAATTTTATACTTGAACTTGAACTAAAATAAGATGATCTTTAAACTCGTTTTAAAGATTTTTAAAAATATTTTTACAGTCGTGTATTTAGCTTTAACGTCATATTAATATAAAAATATTAAACTTTCTGATAGGAGAAAAAAGTATAATTTTAATTTTTTGAGTTTATACTTATCAGAAAATTTGTATAAATTTTGTATCTTTAGATTACTATATACTTGTAATTTAGACCACTGAATGCGACCAATGCATCTTGTAGCATTGCGCCACGCTACTTTAGCTCCAAAAACTAATTCTGTTTCAGTTAATTGATAGGTTCCAGTTGCTGTGACTTCCTTTTGCACGCTTTCCCAACGAATACGATGTGCCTCGCTATTTAATCTGTTTTTAAAGTAAGAGGTATTAATTAATTATTTCAATATCACGTAGGAATGATTTTTAAATATTTTATACCTCCTGATGGAAGAAAAATATTGTTCGAGAAAATCTTTTGCATGCATAAGAATTTCTTCTTTTGAACGGGGTTCTGTTCCATGAATTGGTAGTTGCATGACACTACCGAGGCATACTTGGTTAGAGCATAATGTTCTCTAAAAAAAACAACATTAAAAAAAATATTAAACTGCGATATTTTTTTAATCATTTACTTATGTTATTTATATTTTTCATAAGTAATAAAAGAAAGAATATTTTAGCCAATGCACAAATAATTATTAATATTCATGACAATAATTGAGATATTCTACTGTATTTAAAATTTAAACCACTCTGACTTTTTTTATAAATTATATTTTTGGCTCTATGAAGAGTTACGATACTATAATTGTATATTTTTAATGTATATTCATTTGATTATAGAAAAATAACATTTTTGAATTTTACAAGGTTTTAAGTATATATATGTATATCATAATTTTTTACTCTAACTTATAGTATAAGAATAAGCTGAAGATATTAAGTAGAATAATATTCTACAATTTAAATCGAGGCGACTACCCTGGTCAAAACATTTAAATGATCGCATATTCAAATCAGTTTAATTTTTAATCGAATATTCAACGCTTTCAAGAAGTATCATATCAATTGGATATTCGTATTATGTTGTTCCTTTTGTATTTTCTTCGTTTATTTCGAAACTTAATTCCTCGATTATCCTGAGAAATAAATTACATACATGTTTTCACGCAACTAGTGGGCCATCGAAACGAACTCTCATTTTTCAACAGTATTGACTCGCTCTGTTACAAATTCGCCCACACTCGCAGTCTCATTCGAACTCCCACGCTATTCACAACTATGCAATTCTTATCATCGAACATTGTACAGTCTCTAGATGAAATTTTCTAAATTTTTAAAATATATTAATGAGTGAAAAAAGAAAAAAAAAAAAATGAAAGTAAAAAAGAAGAGTACGTCTACTTCCAAACCCTTTTTCATTATATGTACCTCTGCATTTCCAACATGTAGAGAGTCAAAAGCCTCGGTCTTATAGATGAGATTTCGTAGTTTCGTTGGTTTTTTTTGACAGGTAGCCGTTGTCTCATGCTCCTTCATCTCGACGTCGTGGCTCTTCTGTTCGACAGAATGTGCCCCTGCCTCACCTATCACCGCTCTGCTTGAATATTAGGCTGCCGCGGCACATACACTGGTTTGACTTCTTCTCGTAAGCATCCCTGTGAGAAGGGAGGGATATCTAGCCCCTTCCAACCAGAGCTCCATACTCCGCGAACAAGATGTCACATGCGCTATGGAGCTGCGCCATTGATTTACCGCGCCAATATGTTTCAGCAAACATTCGGGTATTATAAATTTTTCCCGATGTTTTTAGTCATAGAATATTCTTATTAAATTTCTGAAATGTTATTTGATAATTTGTTTAAACAATTCTAAAACTGAATTTTATCGATTATAACTACAGGTACAAGTGGAAATGTTTCATATGACAAAAACTTTGTAGATGAGATATTACATGATCCATAAAGATGCGGGACTGATTTAGAGTGCCATCGAATGGTTCGGTGATCACTCTCGTGTATCGTAAACTTTTTATCGGTATACCGACTGTAATGTGCTCGTAGGGTAACTAAATGAATGGTAGTACGAAATGGATAAATTACAAAAGTAGAGATAAGAAAAAGATATTTTACTTACAATTACACATAATATTATTTGAAAAATGTCCTTAAAAGTTTTTTTTTTTTAAATGTATCATTAATTTGTGTATATAATGTTTTATTACGTTGCGATTATAAATGTACGATTTATATACCGATACAAGTGTTTGTATTTACTTACGTAGTAGAATTCGAAATTAATCAGCTCGTTTATACAACAGCTTATAAGTACGTGTTATGTCACAATCATTTTTAATAAAAAAGTGGTCACATTTTATACGATTACTTTATGAAAAAATAATTATATTGAGGTAATATTTATTTATATATATAAATAATTGAAATTTTATATATAATTATCAGAAATTCTTATCACGGAAAATTTATTATTAATGTGTACAGATTAATACCCTCTTAATTACCACGAAAAATGCAACGAGAAGAAGACAATCGCAGATCTGAAATCGCATCTTATAATGTAAGTCCGGAAAAGTCGCAGAAAACCCCCCGGGATGATGGTAAGCTTCATCGATTTATATTTCGTGTCATGATCAATAATGTCATAATTATTCTATAGAATTTGGGAGAAAAGATGCATTGTTGCAGGAAGTTAAGCGTAAAATACATTATACTCCGCAGAACACCCCTGATAAGTATTTGAAAACGCCACAAAGTAGCGGTATAATATTTTTATAAATTCATAGTATAATATAAAAATAAGACAGATTATTTTGTATAAAATATTTCACTGCAGGGTCTCATAAAAAACACGCGATGTCGCAATTGGAAAGTAATAAACAAAAAATTCAATCATGTCAGAAAGAGAATCTTGAAAAAATACATAAGACATGTTCAAGCGGAAAATTCGTCAATACTTTAATAACACAATGGTCCAAGCATGTGGGTATCCAAACACCTTTATCCCAAACTGGAACGGTATAAATATATACAGTATTTTTAATAAGCTAAAAAGCTATTAATAAAGAGTATAGAATAAATAATAAATAGGTACCAGAAAATTCAATTACTGAAGAAATGAAGCGAATGCATGTAATGGAGGAACGGAAGATTCAAAAGTTACAAAAGAAGTTACAAATTGCTGAAGAAAGTATATCTTCACTCTCTGCTTCTCACGAAGCTGAACTACGAGCTAAAGAAGAGATTTTACAACAGTAACTTCCAAATATAATATTTATTATGAATCATTTAGATATTTATTTCAGTTAAAAATTGGTATCAATAAACGTAATGATTAATGTATTTTTTCTAGGTTGAATAGCGACTGGGAATCGATTACTAAGTATTATTATGAAATATCAGAGAGTTTAAAGGGTTTTCAGCAACACAAGGATAATTTATCAAAGTTATATGACAAAATTGTCATAGTACAAGAATCGACAGTGAAGAAACTTCAACAGGAAGTAACTGCTACGAAATTAAAAAGTAAAAATATACATTTCGTTATAGACTTTATTCAAATATATTATATCTTCTTTAATATTGATTAATATTTTTGTTTAGATAATGAACAGAAAGATATTATTAGTTCGATCGAAAACAAAGTAATAAATCAAGAGATAAGGTATTTACGGAAATTTGACGAATTATTCATTGAATAGGTAATAAAAAATTTACCTTTGATTTTTTACTAGAATACAAGATATGATTGTTGCCGAAACGGAACTAAAAAAACAATTCGAAGATGTAAAAAATAGATCAATTTTGGAGAAAAATCATTTGAATAATATTCATACAGAAGAAAAATTAGAATTAATAAAGGTCAGAAGTATAATATTTTTTTATTTATTATCCTCCTTTACTGTAACTTTTTTTTCTTTTTTAAAGTAGTAAGACGTGTATAATCTTGTCTTTCCCAAAGCATGAAAAATATATTATCTATGTTATCACAGCACGTTATTATCATAGATGTTATAAACACGTAACATATTGTTAAGTGATTATGGTTTCAGAAACAAGAAAATCTCACATCAATGAATCAAGAATTACAAGTACAATTACAGGTAATTATGGAAGAAAAACAAAATTTAATTAGTATATGTACAGAAAAAGCCACTGAAATTATAAAATTGCAAGAAGAGATTATTGTACTCAAGTGAGTATTTTTAAAAATGAATTACTGGTTAATAATTTTAAATAATTACTTATTAATAATTTTAAAGTTTTTTAATTTATTGATCTTGTAACAGAAATAAAATCGAAGATCTTTTATGTCAAAACACTGAATTAAATGTGAAATATGAAAAATCTATCGATAAGGAAGAGGAATTATCAAAACAGTTACAAATAAAAACACAAGAAGTATAATCATAATTTTTTCCGCACATTTCTTTTGCATAGAATAAATTAACTTTGTTTTTCAATAGGTTAATAGACTACAAAAAAATTGTACTGAAAGACAAGAAATAGAATCTAGTTTAGCTAAAGATCTTGAAGTGATCGACAATAAATATAAGGTCATGCAAAATGATTTTGTAAATCTAAAAAATAAATTGAAAGAGGCAGAAATTCGTAATTTAAGTCTTGAAGAATCTTTACAAGTTATGAAACTTGACAATGAACAGATAAGAATAGAATTAAATAAAAAAATTGAGTTGTTAGAAAACGAAAAAGAACGACTNTATAAAATTATAAATAGTAACTTAAATTTATTTTTTATTCATAGGAATTTGAAAATACTTGTAAATTACTGGAAAAACAACACAATGAAAAAGTAGTAGCCTTAAAACAAGAATTCGATGTTAAATTAAGAGAAATGGAGAAAACAATAGCTACACAAAATTTTGCATTTATAAACTTAAATAAAACTTTGAACAAAGAGAGAGAAGAAAATCTCGATAAACAGAAAAATTTCCATGACCTACGTACAAATATAAATCATAACAAATTGCAAGAGAACGTAGAAGTAACAATACAACCATTTCTAAAATCTGATTTAATAAGTGTAAATACAAAAATAGGAAGTCAAACACAAACGAATCAAATTCGTGAAATGAAAGATCAACAATTTCGAGACAAAGAATATGTGGATAAATCAAAAATTATATCCAAATACAAGAACGAAATATCTAATCCAGAGCAAGACATATATGATTTCAGTGGTACAAAATTGGATAATGAATTACAAAATGTAAGTTATATGCAGGTCATATTAATTTTACGTGTATAAATGAATTTAATTTTTTGAATTTATATAACTGTAGATATTATCAGTGACAAGCCAAGATAAGAAAGTTAGATTTAATTTAAATTTACCAACAAAGGTGAAGTTTATTATTCAGAGTTGTTATTTTTCACAGTACAAAATAAATTAAAAATAATTATTCTTATAGGTTCCTGAATATATGGGAACTCAATCCTATCTTTCTGGGAATGAGAATATGCTACACTCGAACACACAAATAGAGAAAAAGGAAAAGAGAAAAAACGAGGTATTATTTAAAAAAACAGCTTTCCTTGTCATGTATATTTTATATCTAGCTGAAATATATAACATACTATTTTATACATATAGGATAAAAATAATTTAACGCCGAAAAAAAGAATATTTAAAACTCGTGGCACTGGATTACGACAATATAGTACTCCAAAAAATCTCCCATATGGAACTCCTGGAAAAATTTCTAAGAAATAAAATTTAATAGATAATTATTACATAAAGTTATTAAAAAATATATAATTTTTAAATCCAGAAATTTCTTTTTTATAATTACTTAAAATGTATTTTCATAATCTAATTATATTATTTACTATTTAATTAATTTTTGGTAATTAAATTATGCTAATACGTAGATTATATATGTACTTAATGAATATTTAGTTACGCGAATTATATAATTAAAATAAATATATTAATATAATACTGGACCCTTTATTTCCATATTTTTCAGGTTTCTATATTCAAATGATATAATATATTAAATTCGGAAGTATCACATTTGATATTTAATATTTAGTTAAATTTATATACATATTCTGTGATTAAAACAAATTTAAAATGATACATACTATGCATTTCTTATATACAGTTTAATTTAAGTATAATTAAATTTTTTATTACATTTTTATTTTTTACGTGTATGCTATTTTATTTTAATTATTTATTAAACTTGTAGAACAATCCCACTTCATAGATCTTTCAACAGCCATTTTCCATTTAGAATATCTTAAATCTTTTTCTAAAATATAAATATATGAAATTCTTACTAAATTATTTTGACAATAATATATATTATTTCACATAATTCAGAAAAAAATTACCATCTTCTCCAATAGTTGGTGTAAATTTTGTAACTTGCGATGTATCTACATCATTCACATCAATAATTCCAATTCCAACACCAGCTAATATAGCTGCCCCTAATGCTGTTGTTTCCACCATATTTGGTCGTACTAATCAAGTTATTAAAATAATATTATTCAAATATAAAAGAAATTTATGTATTTAAGTACATATCAAGTATAAATAAATTAAATTTATATATACCAACACTTATCCCTGTTAAATCAGCTTGCAGTTGCATAAGTAAATTATTTACAGTCATTCCACCATCAACTTGTAAGGTTGTTAGTTTTGTTCCTGAATCTTTAACCATTGCTTCTAAAATATCTCTCGTCTGGAAACAAACAGCTTCTAATGCTGCTCGAACAATATGGTGTTGTTGCGTATCTTCAGTAATACCGCAAATTACTCTAAAATATGTATGTAATTTATGAAATGTCATAAATTCATAAAAAATTTATCAAAAAACATATGTATTAATCTTCTAAAACATTACATTTACCCTCGTGCATCCTGTTGCCAATATGGTGCATATAAACCAGAGAATGCAGGTACAAAATATACATCTCCGGAACATCTCACATGTTCTGCCATATCTTGAGACTGTGTAATATTGTTAAATAGTTGAATATTATCGCGTAACCATGATAAAGCTGCACCAGCTACAGCTACTGAACCTTCTAATGCATAAATTGCTGGGCCTTTACCTATTTTATATGCAATAGTTGTTATAAGACCCTGAGTTGAATCTACTTTCTAAAATAATAATACATTTAAATAAGCAAATTAATTAGTTTAAGACAATAATGAGACAAAAATAAACGCATACAGCATTTCCAGTATTGTAAAGTAAAAAGCATCCGGTTCCATAAGTAGCCTTTGCCTGTCCAGGTTTTAAACACAGTTGACCAAGAAGTGCTCCTTGCTGATCACCTATACACTTATTATACGTGAAAAGAAAATATGTTAATTTATGAATCAAATTTTAAACAATTAATAATTTTAATAATTTACCCCTGCTATAGGAACACCAGCAAGAACTTCTGGATTTGAAATTGTTGCATATACTTCAGCACTTGATCGTATTTCAGGCAGAATATGTTGTGGGATTCCAAAAAATCGACATAATAATGAATCCCATTTTAATGTTTCAATATTCATTAACATAGTGCGAGATGCATTTGAAACATCAGTTGCATGTAACTGTCCTTTGGTAAGATTCTATATAACACAAGTATGACTTATTTGATTAATGAATGAAATATAGTGATATTTATAACTATGTTAAATTAGCAGACCCAAATAAGCCATGTATCAATTGTTCCAAAAGCACATCTCTCTTCATCTATTGCGTGCTTAATAGATGGTATATTATCAATAAGCCAACGTATTTTGAGAGCACTAAAATATGGTGACATTGGAAGACCACAAAGAGGTTTCAAATAATTTTTATTTCTTGTTTTATTAGGTACACTATCTAATATATCTTCTAAGGTTGTAGTAGTTCTCATATCCAGCCATACTGTTAAAATTATCATTATTTTATTATAACTAATGTATATAGTATAACTATATACATTATATTATAGTATTATATTATAGTATGTATTATAGTATAACTATATACATTATAATAATATTAGGTTGGGGAAAAAGAAATCCATTATTTTTATCATTTTAAATGGATTTCTTTTTCCCCAATATCATATAATTTTCTAAATTATAGATTTCTTAATGATAATTAAGAAACAGTTGTCAACGCCATCTATGATTTTAAACCGAAACATAAGTTTCCAATCAAAAATCATAGAGGCGCCGATAATTATTTTTTAATTATCATTAAGTTTCCAGTCCAAAATTATAGATGGCGCTGACAACTGTTTCTTAATTATCATTAAGAAATCTATAATTTAGAAAATTATATGATATTGGGGAAAAAGAAATCCATTTAAAATGATAAAAATGATAGATTTCTATTTTCTCCAACCTATTATTTAATAATAAGTTATGCATTGTACCTATTGCATTGTGTAATGGCTCCCCTGTATGCTTGTCCCACATTAAAGTTGTTTCTCGTTGGTTAGTAATCCCAACTGCTTTGATATTTGATGCACTCATACCAATATCTTTTAATTTTTCTATTGTCTTTTTGATACATTCTATAACAGCTTGTAAGATCTCTTTTGGATCTTGTTCCACCCATCCTTCTTGTGGATACTTTTGTTTAATTTCAATTTGGTGTGATGCCACTACTTTTCCACGTAAGACATCAAATACCTAAAACAGAGGTACTGTATTATATTTTGTATTATAATTTTGCTTTCAATTTTTTATATATATAGCATTACATCCAATTTTTTATAATCATGAATAAAAAATTAATAAGACAATAATTTAAACATTGAGGAACTTACTAATTAATTAAAAAATCACAAAAATAATACTGAAATATATAAAATGATGTTTAATTCTAAATGTGATGTAACATACTACAGTCAACTCTCTTAATTGGTCCCTATAGGACTAAACCCTTGGCCAGATAAACGATTGGCCGATTAATCCGATAGTAATTATCATTTATCATTTATAGGTTGTTACTAAAATAAAATTAGCATGTATATTATTACATACAAAATTCAGTATGAACAGAAATTTTCTATATACTACAAATTTAGTATCAATAGAAAAAAAGATTATTAAGAGAAAGATTATTTGAGTAACGACCAATAGATACAACGAAAAATATATTTCATCGAAAAAAGTCAATAATCATGTACAAATGGTTAAAGTGGGGTCGAATAATTGGGAGTCGATTGTGTGAACATTATGGTTAGGCAGTTGCATAACCACAATTATATGATTTAAGCTTCATTCGGATATTCTGTTCTGATCCAATTGTCAGTTATCCTTATTGTGTGAATTTAAATACAAATTAAGGTACTCACTAAAAACCTGGCGCTACTTGTTCCTTCATCAATTGCTCCTATGAATGGACCTGAATGATTAATGTTCTCAGGCATTTTCTTTTGTCAGAGCTCAGTATCCCAATAAATTTGTTACTGTATTTGAAAGATGACTTATATTTATCTTTGATCTTAACTTGATATATATATATATATGTAATTTAT